>JAVTVY010011207.1:0-56492 GCA_036873755.1 Hanleya hanleyi | reverse complement strand
TAAAGTCTGTATAATGGGACCGACCCATGTCCTAGCTTTATAACACATCCCATCTCTCCCCACCAACCATTAGGACTATCTGATCGTATCCTTGTATAAAACAAGCATATAAATTCAATATAAAAACACACACGCGTATCGCTTAACCATCACTTCTCCCCCATCTGTTAAGTATATCTAATACTGCTTTTTGTCATTTGCCCACACACTGACGGTATTGGAAAAACCCCTATTCTATTCTTAGTACACCTATGCCTTTGTCTTTAGATCTCGACAAGTACAGACACGTCTGTAGGGCATAGAATTCTTAAATTATACATACTCTGCTAAGTGTTATAATATATGTTTTTAAGCGGGGCTTTTACTGTTCCGATTATGCTTCTTAGGCATTATATTTTTTACGAATTACTATTAGTTTATCAATCTTATTATAATTTCAGTTATACTGAAATAAAATTCATTGTTCAAATGTTTTAAAGGTAAATGATAAATTTTTAATACGCTTAATACATAAATACGTTTGAACCAAACACAAATGGGTAATATATACGGAAAAAATATACAGCGTGTTACAGCTGTCAATTTTCAAGACGGCGCGCGCGCCCACCACATGACACCTGGCATTAAGAATTAACTCTAGGGGGACAATAACATTGTGACCTCAAGCCGATGCAGCAAAGCTTTTATCCGGTCAGTGGACATAGGCGAGTCCAGCTGTTTCATTAATATTATGGCGCTAGATATCATATTGACGGTATTCAAATGCTATTCATATGAAAAATCAATCTTTACATTTTGGAGGGAGAAATGTGCTTGTTTAATCTATGTTTTCTACAAATTACTGTTAATTGATTAGTGATATTATTATTTTTAATATATGTTAGTAAACTACATGTTTCAAGCTATAGAAATATATGAATTTTGCTAGTACTTCTAAAGGTTTTCATGGCAGAAAAATACGTTTAGACTCAAAATTAGCTATTTTTAACACATTTAATACATGTTTACGTTGGAAACTAACACATCTTAAAATCGCTGTTCAATCTTTCTAACACATGCTTTCTTCCAAGTCCGCGCGCATTCCATAAATATAGTATACATTTCCCACATCGTCACACTTCCATTCCACGATGGCAGACAGAGGATCAAGGCGTCTCAGAAGATTAAGGATGGCCCAAATCTTCAACAATTTAAGGCGCAGCAGTCGAAATGAACGACCTATCCTATCGCAGAAGAAGACAAAACAGAGGAATGGGGAGTTTGCGTCATATGTATGGATCGACGTGTAAAGATAATGCTCGCCCCGTGCTGCCACATCTGCACCTGTGCAACGTGTTTCCATAGGATGCTCATCAACGTCAGATGTCCCGACTGTAGATGCATCCACACGCCAGTGCCCTGCCCAGTTTGCCGGCAACAAATTCATCGTTTCTTCAACGTCTTCATTTAATTCCATGTAGGAATTCCAGAGGCCCTTTTCAGGGCCAACCAATATTTTCGAAAGGAAAACTTCTATCAAGCACATTTTTTTTTTTTTTTTTTTTTTTTTTTGGCATTCGAATATCTACCAAAAATGACTAACGCCATGTTGTTTATTGAGTCCGATAGAAAATCAATTTACTAAATTATGATATCGCAAAGAAATTTAGTATTAATTAGTATTCATCAAAATACGTATACATAGTGTAACAAATAGAGATACATTGATTTCACTCATTCAGTATAAAACAAGCATATATATTCAATGTCCATCGTAACAAAACCCTTTGTCTGTAGTTCACGACAAGTACAGACACGTCTATGCAGCGCAATAGACATTAAACAAAGATCCATGAGTCACACTATTGTTAATTCCCCTGCTCCTGCATTATTTCTCGACATGTAGACACTTGTCATAGTGATAATTACTCATCGCTTATAAAAACACACACGCGTATCGCTTAACCAACACTTCTCCCCCAAGAAGTGATTAGATACAAACGTTTCTTTCATATACCCACGGTCGACCGCACATCAATATATTATAAGGGATAATAATAGGATAAACACCGCCTTTTGTGGACGCTTTGGCTTTGCACGCTTTCTGCACGCGTGAGCTAGGCCGTTATGCGAGAAAGACCATGCAATGTAAGCGGAGACGACGTATGGCTTTATCTTTAGAACATTTGACGCTATTTTTGCGTTATTTGGTTACAGATTATTCGCTGTTGTTTTCTAAATTTTACAGTTGTCTGCTATATATCGCTTGCTATAATATGCTGTTGTGGCATGCTTCAAAGTTATGCCTGGAGAATACCGTAACTAATCGGGGAATCGGAGGATTCCTAAAGATGTCCTCTGAAAAGGCCAAAATTATCAGAATATTGGTGCATTGACCGACAGGGGTAGTGCGAGTAATTGAGTAACTGAGTAATTACTGAGTAAATGAGGTATGAAGATAGGATAGAGAGGGGTATTACAAGCGTCTAGTCCGTCATTCATGATCCAGCCGTCGTCCATTGGAGAATATCCGCGTCCATAATCCAAAGACCTATTCCATTTCCATATAACAGTATTAGCACCAAATTCAAAAAGACAAAAGTATACATAAACATAGGCTTGTTTCCTGCAAGAGAGAAGCGGTCAACAATTTTCAATGATGCCGGCAAGATAATACCATGATGTTCCAAAATATCAAATCCGTATCGCTGATCAGTATTCTTAATCCATAATATTCGTTGTAAAGTCGTCATCTAAAGAATGATGTATCTCAGTCACGCTTTGATTGTGACTGTTCATATGAGTACCATGAGGATCTTGAAGTACATGGGTCATACGGCCCCTAGCCCCGGGTTAAGCGGAATTAGACACAAGTTACGAAACGTAACGCCATAGATCTTGCACACTACGCTCGTATTTTGCTATCAGCATGCGATATGTATCGCCAAATTTGAGAAACTTTGAGTGGAGGCGCTTGGTGGAATAGCCCTGTTTTATAAGTTTCTGCACCAGTGTTTTGTGACGTTGATTAAAATCATCACATTTAACACAGGATCTAGCAAATGCTACTAAGCGAGATATGTATACGCCATATGCAGGTCCCACTGGAATATTACTATCCAGAAAGGGATAGTTTACGATGTCAAAATTGTAACCATCTCTTTTGTCATAAAGTCGACGAGAGAGAATGCCCGCTTCATTTTTATAGAGGTAGAGATCTAAATAAGATGTGCCTGTAGGGCTATCTGTAGTTTCCTTCAAATCCAGTGAAGGTGGATATATCCTTCACTGCGTCATTTATATAGCGATTATCCACAGCGAGAAGATCGTCTATATAGCGTTTGGTGAATGAGAAGGAACGGGCTTTGAATGGATCGGTTTTTGAAAGCGCCTGCATATAGTCATATTCATAAGAGAACAGATACAGCCAACAGGGGTGCACAATTAGTACCCATTGGAATACCTATATGCTGCTGATATATTGTGTTGCCAAATTTCACATAGATATTTTTAATGAGAAATTCAAGCAACTCTATAAACAAAGAAACATCCCATGAATGAGATCTCTTGTATGTAGTCGAGCTAAAGAATGCTTTATGGCTTCCGACATTAATATATCTACGATCAGTTTTCTTGAACACAGATACTATTAATGAACTTATACGGTCAATAAGGTCCTGATGAGGGATTGTAGTATAGAGAGTCGAGAAATCCCATGTGGATACATGTCTGTACGGTATGTGACCTTTAGCATCAAGTTCTTCCGTAAGACATTTTGAGTTTTTCAATATCCACATACATTCAACGCCAGAGTTCTTAGAAATAGTGGCGCAATACCTTTCCCAAAATGCTTTTACCTCCTGAAGGGCCCTCGTCAATAGGGTTGAAAGAAGCTTGGTGGTGCAGCTTCTAGAACCAGCTATGAATCTAGCTTTGTATGGTGATTTATGCATTTTGGGAGTCCAGTATATTTTTGGTATGTCGCTATGATTGGTTGGAAGACAAATACCTCTTTCCCTGAGAAACTTTTTGTGATTGTTAAATAAATCTTCCAGAGTAAATGCAGTTTGGGAGTAAGTAGACGTATTTGATGAAGATATGTCTACACTCAATTCTTTAACCAGCACCTGGTAATAGTAATATTTACATATGAATATTATATTATTCGGAGCTTTGTCTGCTGGGACTATGACGAATTTACTCTGGAGATTTGCTAGAACTTCTTGCGAATTGAGGTTTCTCAGTACTTGTTTTGCTTGGGGAAGAGTACTTCTGTCAATATGGCGGATTGTTTCAACGACCTTGCTCTTGGTGAGGTCCAGCCAATCAGCGAGTACTGTAGGTTCAACTTTTTCTCGCTTAGACCAATCAATAACGTACTGTTCTAATGCAGTCAGGACTATCTTCTGGTCCGCCTTCAGATTTATTCTTCTTGGCTCTCTATATTTAGGTCCTTTCATCAGGAGTAATTTCAGATCCTTATCACTCACCACATCAAGGTCACCAGTCACAATATGTTTGCATGGTGTATAGATAAAGTTCGACAATTCACAATCACAACTATAGCCTCCTGACGTGTATAAGTTCCAGTCAAACTCCTTGACAGCATTGGAGTAATTGAATATTTTGGTGGCTATAGATTTAGTATACTTATATGAAATGCAAGGAGGTTCTGTGAACTTGAAATAGTTTGGTACAGCGTTGCGTACCTCTGGATCATTCAGGATTCGAGGTAAATTAATGATGTCCAGTCCTTTATCTAAGTAGTTGAGTTTCAAGAAAAGCCGATCTTGAGATGTTTCGATTATGTTCACTGGACGATACAACCGAAAATACGCTATATCTTGACATACTTTACTGATTTTGGATGGTATTATATTTCCTGAAGACGCAGATTGCTGTATATCTCTGGCTATTTGATTTAAAGCTCTCAGAGGTAACGCATACAGAACTGTACGTAAGCTATGTATACTATTGGGTGCGTTAGTTAAACCCACTAAGTAATTTAAAGTGATATGATCGTGAATCATCGAACTATTAAACTTTCGCCAACCATGGCTGCGTTGTCTCCGTTGATGGGGTTTAAATAGTTGGGTAATGTTGGATATATTTGAACGGCGGTTTGTAGCATTGCCGAACCCACTGACATTATCATTTAAACCAAACGGAAACACTGACCCAAGTTCTAGCATCCAGAATAATTCCCGCTCTCGGATTTTTCTCTCAAATCCAAAGGGGAATCCTTAGTAGATGGATAGACGACGTCTATGATCTGAATACTAAAGTTATCCCAGCCATGGTCGGGTCCAGAAAAATGCCTACCTATAAGCAATTGCTTTTTCCTAACGGATTTTCTGTGACCGTTCACCCTAAGATGGAGTCTTTGGGTGGTCTTGCCAACATACTGTTGACCACACTTCTTACAGGAAACTAAGTAAATACAGTTTGTAGTAGAACAACTAAGATCAACATACGAGTTAACAGAATATGAGTTACCAGTTAACGCGGAACTAAATGAAGCTGAAGTATTAAAGAGTGGACACGTGAGACATCCACGGTGTCCACACTTAGAAATTTTGAAATTATTACATGTAGAATTCGGTGCTAAACAATCATCAAGCGCAATATTGCAAGGTTTGATGTCGTGGCCTTGCTTTGCTGTCAGAAATATATCTGTCATTTGGATTGAAAAAGGTCTTAGTGCATTTCGAACTATTAGAGACTCGGCCGAGAAACCTGCACTAAGGTTCCTCGGGTCTGTCTTCATATTTTTTCTTTTAGTTGTGCTCATTATGTTTGTTGGGTGTGCAGGGGCCCGGCCTCGCCGACTTGTTCACTAAAGGATCCCATCATCGGAATCTGTCCGTCATCTATTTGACCCAGAATCTCTTTCCTCAAGGGAAGGCGTCCGGAGATATTGCCTTGAACTGCCAATACTTTGTGTTGTTCTCCAATCCCATTGTCAGAGCACAAATCCGTGTGTTTGGTAGTCGAATTTATCCTCAGAACATCGACCATTTCATGCAGGCGTTTCAAGGGGCGACAAGTCGTCCGTACGGCTACCTGTTGGTAGGTTTAAAAGCCCATACCCCCGAAGATCGTCGGCTGACGACCCACCTGTTACCCGGCGAGGAATCACCGCAACGTCATATACTCCTACACCATCCGGCGAGTCCACTCCTGGCAGAGCAGCAGCAGCAACCCACCCCCATACAGCCGGTCCGCTTCATACCATCAGTCCCGGAATATCACCCAACCGTGAAGGCCCAACCCGTACCCGTACAAGGGAATGAACATAATGTGAACTCGAGGCTATGGAAGGATTTGTTCAAAGAAAGTATGGACGCCGAGATGGGCGAGACGTTGAGGGCCACAGAAAACAAGTTTCAACACAAAGGATATTCGAAAAAAGAAGCCGCAATTTTAACCCATAACAGATTGGCACCCAGACTACGACGGGCTTTACGTCAGCAGTATGTCGACCTCGTGACCCATATGAAATTGTTGGACAAGGACCCAGTCCATATGGAAATCGAAAGAACAGCGTCGATGTTGAAAACCTCGGGCATGAACTGGAAAGCGGCGTATGTCAGAGCAATAGCACAAAAGCAACATTTGTTTGAACGCATCATTAAACGACGTTAAAGCGTTAAGAAAGTGTATTGAAGCGTTGAGACGAGCGTTAAGGCGTACACATAGGGCGTTAAGCCGTACCAGTGGGCGTTGGCGGGCGTTACTGTCTATGAAAGCGAGTGTATTCCCAAAACACGCACAGTCGACGTTCAACCGTCAACATGGCTTATACTTGTTCTGAGTGTGAACGCACGTTCACCAGACATTACGATATGATGTGACACCAGAAAAATATACATGGGATTGAAGACGCCGAGGAGTCCGTTGAATCGGATGCTGATACAGAGATCGATGAGAGTGTATCGACTGATACCGAATCCAAGATTGTTGACAGCCTATCTACTGATATGGAGAGCTTGAACTCAGATAGTCAGCCTACATCCCAGGAAAGTGAGGCAGAACCTACCTTCTGGGATCGTATTGTGACAGCAGCTATCAACACTCACGCTGAAGCGATCGAGGACGCGGGACAGGATAACTTATAACAGGCGTACACCGAAATGCGGCCCCGCATCAGGAAAACAGCCATGGCGATCTATGAACAGTATACCTCACTACCGCTTGAAATGAAAGGCGACCCCACGCATAGGTCCATCATAAAGACCAAGCGTCACTTGGAAGAGGCTATGGGGTTACCACCCACCGAGGCCCTGGAAAATGCGATTAGAATGCGCAAACAACTGTTTCAGGATATGCTGCCCGACGAATATCCAGGCCTGACCGACGACGATTAGAACAAACGGATGAGAGCGAACAGGGCCGAAGATGGGACTTTCTTAAGGACAGCTTCTGATTGGACAAGTGCAGCCGAGAATACATCTGACGGGCAAGAACGAATATGGCAGGACCAAATGGCGGTCTCTGATTGGACAAGAGTATTCTTAAATTGTAAACATACCCAACGCGGCTCCCCCAGCGTGGGTATGTTATGATGGAGGGGAAAATAAACTACATGAACAAAACTCGTTGTTGTTGTTGTTGTTCTCTCATCCTTGTTGTTGTTCTTCTTCTCTCATCTGTCTATATCATGCCGTCAAGGTGTTATGCTAGGGCGTTAAGGCGGACGTTGACGGGCGTCACTGCATTTCCAATGAATTAGTGACAATTCCATGAAAATCAGAGCTTTTGGGCTAATTCACCAGGGCGTTGAAGCGTTGAGCTTGGCGTTGGCGGACGTTGCTCACAATTCCCTGTTTGCGCATGCGCAGAATGTAGACAACGGCCGAGACACTAGTCCAGGCGGATGCTCCCTCACATAGGCTTCACATGGATACCTCATACGGCTCAATCGGCCCATTAGGGGCTCCCCTATATCCTAAGACGTTCACTGCAATGCACTTTTCCCACAATTCCCTGTCTGCGTATGGGCAGAATGTTGAACACGGACGACACACTAGTCCAGGCAGATGCCCCTTCACATAGGCTTCACATTGATACCTCACTCGACTCCATAGGACCACTAGTGGCCCACCCAGACCCCAAAACGTCTATATCCATACCCTTGGTCCACCGCGCATGCGCAGAATGACGATATTCCTACCTCACATCCACCCAGTCAGATGCTCCTTCACGAATGCTTCACATTGATACTTCATACGACTCCATAGGACCAATAGTGGCCCACCTCGACCTCAAAACGTCTATTTCCATACGCTTGGTCTACTGCGCATGCGCAGAATGACGTCAGTTCCGCGTCACACCCATCCCGTCGGATGCCCCCTCACATAGGCTTCACATGGATACCTCATACGACTCCATAGGACCACAAGTGGCCTATCCAGACCCCAAAACGTCTATTTCCATACCCTTTTCCCACAATTCCCTGTTTGCGCATGTGCAGAATGTTGGCAACGGTCGAGATACTAGTCCAGGCGGATGCCCTCTCAAATAGGCTTCACAGTGATACCTCACTCGACTCCATCGGCCCATTAGAGGCCCACCTCGACCTCAAAACGTCTATTCCATACCCTTGGTCTACCGCGCATGCGCAGAATGACGCTATTCCAACCCCACACCCATCCGTCGGATGCCCCCTCACATAGGCTTCACATTGATACCTCATATGACCCAATCGGACCAATAGTGGCTCCCCTAGACCCCAAAACGTCTATTTCCATACCCTTGGTCCACCGCGCATGCGCAGAATGACGCTATTTCAACCCCACACCCAGCCCATCAGATGCCTGATGCCGAATCCTTTACATTGATACCTCATACGACCCAATCGGACCATCCATACCCCATACAGGCATTTTCCTGTATAGATTCAATATGCAAATGTTCGAATCAGGGAAGATAACCCGGCATTTGCCAAAAAGCACAAAAGTGCATCAAGAGTTACCTCCCCATTGGAACTCTTCTGTGTTGGAGGTAGTTTTCCTCCCCATCGACCAATTACCAATTTTACCCGGTGGGGACAAAAATGTTGGCATCCAGCCAATGCTGATGCAATCCATAACTACAACGCCCCCAAGGGCGTAGGCAACGGGGGGCTTGGTGGGGCTTGAGCCCCCCCAAATTTGGACGGCCGGCAAAAAAAAAAAAGAACAAAACAAACAAACAAACAAAAAAAGGAAAGAAAGAAAGAAAAAGAAACCTAACATAGCATATAAGATCACGTATCTTATTCAATTATTACAGGAGAAGTAAACTTATCACCGCCAGTGCATACCATTAGGCCCAAAATAAGATTGCAATTGATCAGTGATCAAAGCCATAGATTGACGATTTCGGGCTCCAATCGAGAATGGAATAGTGTGCTCCAAATCCAATCAAATGCCGCCTATATTTGGACGAAAAACATCAAACCTTCCGATGAGGAGAATTTTTCGTAACTTTTTCACTATAAACTTATTTTGTTTTTCAATTGAGATCCCAGTACTTCTTTATTCACAAACAAGAGATATACAAACTCTCAACTACTTTTCATAAAGAAACCCTAGAAATAAACCTATTTTCTCTCTTGTTTCTCTCTTGCAGGAAACAAGCCTATGTTTATGTATACTTTTGTCTTTTTGAATTTGGTGCTAATACTGTTATATGGAAATGGAATAGGTCTTTGGATTATGGACGCGGATATTCTCTAATGGACGACGGCTGGATTATGAATGACGGACTAGACGCTTGTAATTTCCCAGATAATAAATCCCAGACGTTTTTGGTGATATTTCGGAGAAAATTTATCGTACAACATTGAAACTTCACACAGTATATAAACTAAAAAGCCCGAATTGTATTTCTGTCTTTCATTAAAATTTGTTGAGAACTGACCAAAGTCACCGATACCTACCATGTTATTTTGGGGCCACGATAACTTTGATCTGCCATTGTTAAAACATGCGAGCTTGACGTAAAAAGTCAAAAATACCTCACAAATTTCCCATCTAATTTTTGTTTTCGCGATTTATTGAGAACTACTGGAGGGGAATAAATTTAGTATTTTTTTTTATCTACTGTGTGAAGTTTCAATGTTGTCGGATAAATTGTCCCAGAAATATCGTCGGAAACGTCGGAGACGAAACGTGCTCAGACACGCGCTGCTATCGGGGCACAATAGTATTGTCTAAGGATTAACTTGAATTATAGTGCAAACCTGAGACTGAATGATCACTTCAGCTTGTATATCATTGCAGTGATCGTCATTGTTATGAGACATTTTGGGATAAATCAAAGTTCAGTTGTTACAACGTCATACTACTCAGATGCTCCCAGAGAGTGCCAATTTACCATCAAGTTTCAAAAAAAAATCTTAAGCTGCGAGGGGGGATACCCCCATCTCAAACTCTCCCCCTCTCAAAACCCCTCAAATCTGACAACTTGTCTACGCCCTTGGCCCCCTATCGGAATCAAGAGTTACCTCCCTGGAAAATGCGACCTTTTTTCAGTAGACACTAGTACTGGCACCGGTGTGGTGTGAATTGATCAACATGACGTATATGATATGGATTTATGTGACGTGGGAGTGGAGGAAGGTGTCAATTCAATGCTAAAGGGACCATACCATTAACTATTTTATATAGCATGGCAAGACGATGCATATATCGTCTGGTGGATAACATTTCGAAACCGGACTCAGTGTACAAAGTTTCAGATGAACAGCTTCTCGTGAGGCCAGTTTTCAGGATGTTTTCTAATTTGTTAACTAAGATGCTGACTATAGTATCCCAAACGATATCGGCATATTCTAAACTTGGTTTAATAAAACTTTTGTACATAATTTCCAGGCTTTTTCGGTCCAACAAATACTTTAAGCCCCTAAGAATAGATAATTTTCGTTGTGCTGTAACTGTTATGTTCTCTATATGGTCGTGCCATGTAACCCTATTATTGAGAGTTAGCCCCAGATGTTGAGGATTCAGTGAAGCAGTCAACAGATTTTTGTCGAAGACGATATCAACAGAAGATTGATATAGTCGCCTCGATATCAAAAGGGTGAATGTTTTAGAAGCATTAAAGTCAACTAACCACCGAGCGGCCCAGTCAGTTATGAGAGGTCATGGTTAATGCTGGGAAGAGTGGTAGGGAGTTGATCAGAAATGATATATAAACATGTGTCGTCTGCAAATATGCGTATGTTGTTAAGGATTCCAATGGGTAGATCATTGATAAACAGGAAGAATAAAATGGACGGTCCAGGCAGGTTGTTTTTCCTGAACCCCTTCGACCCATTCCCATGGCATCAGGTTGTAATCCCCTATTGTCATATATGTTATTTACCGATGGTTTGGAGGTTACAAACTCTGACGTTGGGAGAATGTTTCGAGCCAAAATAACTATATGATGATCTGCAAAACTTCAAGCTCTTCTGGTTTAATGCATCGGAATCAGTTGATATGATCTGAACTCTCCAGGCCCGGTCGATGCCTTATCAGTTTCTGGAAACCAGCCAGATGGTGGAGAATGTGTTGCCGCGGACCGCGTTTCACGGCGAATTCTTTAACATGATAGTATCGTCACTTGATATTATAGATACATATATAGTAGACGAGAGGTGTGTAAATCGGTGTAGGTCGTATAGAAAGCATTGTTATGATATTCTCTGTCCTTGTGGTATATGAAAAGGTGGGAAATAGTTATATCCCTCATAAAAAAAAATAAAAAAATATTAACAACAACAACATCGACGAAGGCACCCATTGCTAACCAAGCCACTGTGCATCTGTTAACACTCTTGCAATTTAGATTGCAATTTGTGATTTAGAGCCTCCAAACTTGGTACACACATAGTATGACACAATACCTACATGCTGGTAGCATATGTTTCACGATAGTTTTTTTCTTCTCCCTGTCAATACCTCATGAATGAATTCTGACTCATACTTCAATATAGGTAAATTATGTTAATATCATGCAATATGCCTAAATAAAGCAACATCCGTGTGTTCCACTGTCTTCTTGATTACACACCTATCGCCACTATTATGTAGTTTATAATTCATCAATATTGAACTCTTGTCATTTTTTGCCTTTACAGTGACCGACACCGTAACCTAATTAATCAACCAATGAAGTCCGTTTTTTCTTCATTGATAATTTTTCCACGACCAAGTGTGCTTCTGTCCTTCTACGGTTGGAGGAGCCACTATGACATCTGAACAGCTCAAATGGGACTTCAGTCTACCTGAACTTGTAGGTCAAAATACTAATTGTGATAGTTCAAACTACCCCAAAAAGTGGTTGCAACTGGACTGCATCCACTTTTGCTTGCTCGAAATACTTATTTTTAGTACTACATATAATGTATTTTGAACTACATGTAACAAAAGTGGATGCAGTCCAGTTGCAACCACATTTGGTAGTTCTAAACTTTCTTTTAACAGTGTATATGCTAATCAATTGAAATTTTCAATCTAATTTATTAATTTTCCTTGGTGGACGTTTCCCGTGGAGGACTACACCCTGATTAATTTCGGATCACTTCTAAAATATTGGTCTCTCATTCCAATCAGTAATTTAAGAGAGCAGTTTTACATGGGTATGTAATAATCTGATGCTGTCAAATTATTGGTATACTGTTAATTTTCAAAACTGCATTTGTCGGGTAGTTTCCAGTTCGATATTTAAGTTACGCTTAGTCTTATTGTATCATTGTGGGAAGACCGAATCACTCAATCTAGGCAATAGTTGTAAGCCACAAGAATTAAAAATCATGATTTGAAAGCACCTATATATTTTCGCCAATCATTTAAACTGCTAGAGGTAAACATTTTGTATTATATTCACCACTTTTGTATATTTTCGCTTAATAACTTTCCATCAGCGCTAGGAAAGCCAGAGGCATGGAGACCTGAAGATATTAGCATGGAATGTTCGATTATGTAGTTATGGAATTCATCAGTCTGAGCTGCATATGTAAAGGTAATATATGTATACCTACCTGATGAAGCAGATATCCACTATCTCCGAAAGCTCGTGATGATTAAACTTAGTTTTAAAGGTGCCACCCTTTGTTATTCATTTATACTACACAGACTAACACGGTTACCCCCAATTTCTATATGTATACTTTCGGTGAAAAAAGAATAAGAATATGAATAGATACTAGCAAGGTCTCTTTCATGAATAACTGCTAATTATGAGCAGGGAATGGACAATAATTTATAATTTGCATCAGTTATTTTCAAAACCAAGAGTGATTCTGTAGTAAATTATTCAACATACTTGAGAATATTGCGAATTTTGGACTGTGTATCATATCCCATTTGATCATAAAGCCCAATAATTTGATCACAAGGGGGAGGGGCGGGGGGTAATTTTTTAAAATATTTATCATTTGACAAATGAAGAACGTTGTAAGCGATTTATTTGGAAATCAAGCTGGCCGAGTAGATTGATCGTCATCCCTGTCAAATTATGACCACCGACTAAGATTTTAACAGTTTAAGACGAAACATCTAGCTACGAGGATTGTCCTATTCCCCAACACTTGTTCTCCATTGTTACGAATAATCTGTTTTCAAATATAGACTGGTTAGGCTTCATGTAATTCTTCAAACGGAAACTTTTTTTTCAAATCTGGACAGATGCATCTTCATTTTATCCAGCCAATTTCTACGTCCTCACTCCGAACCATTCAGAATGTACACGCCGATTGTGAGTAGAGTGACGTCATCCTCAATTAGCGGCGTCATTCCTCCTTATATGGTGTTTGTACTACATAGGTCAGCCAATAATAACGCTATTGTACGTCCCATTTCGAATTTCAAATGTTTTCGAGGTCAGTGACGTCTCGTGTCTATTTATAAGTTCTTTGAACATTGAAGGGGGTAAGATATATCAAGGGAAGTTCGAAGTGAGAACGTAGAAATTGGCTTGATAAAATGAAGATGGACAGGTGAAGCTCCATATCATTCTTCCATGGACGATTCAACAGCCAATGTATAATATGTATTCGATAATGAGAGGCGCAACAGGACAATACAGCCTTTGCCTCACTATGGATCATACGAGATAATGCATTAATTAGCGTGAGCGCGATTATCGGATTGAAAACCCCCTGTATAGAATGTTCACCGCGCCTGAACTCTAAAATTCCATTGAAATCCATGCTATTCCTTGGATTCTCTCTGATGCAACTACTGTTTTATTTATTTATCATCTTGATTTATGCATTGTAACAGCTCAATACAAGACCTCAGTAGAAAGGAATATGGGACTTGACGGCCATGGAAGCCTGGAAGCCGATGCCGATGCCGTCACTTAAATAGGTCGGAGGGTCATAAGTGCGAGCAGGTGCGCGGGGTCGTTGAGAGTTCGTCATCCGCCTAATTTTACTACATATCTATACATATTCGGTTATTTATACATCATGACATCATGCCACGTTCTCCCCCGAACCTATATATAAGCGTCCTCGTCTACCGTCATCCACCTATTTTTACTACATATCTATACATATCCGGTTATTTATACCTGATGACATCATGCCACGTTCTCCGCCGAACCTATATATATAAGCGCCCTTGTCTACCGTCATCCGCTGAGCTCTCCATCTCGAGCAATCTGTTGAAATAGCTATGCTCACCATCCAGGTTATTTATACCTCATGTCATCATTAGCACTTTTCCAACAAGTGGTTCCTTAGCGTTGAAGGGTTGAACACGCGTTATACGGTACGGTACTACAGCCAGTGGTAGCCCGTCTACGAAACTACAAGATTAGCCTACAGGACGCCATCTCCTTTATTTCACCATGAATACTACGGAGTCCACGTTGACCGATGTAAACTTTGAACCCCACGATGGGGATATTCTAGCCGAAGCCTTACGTCGAACCGACGTTCAACTCGAAGTTATTATCGATACACCCCAAGGTCGGAACGATGTGGGCTCTCAGTACCAACGCATGCGTCGTCATCTTATCACGCTCTTAGATGACATCCAATTGCTGACCCGAGTATGTCTTCTACTGCATAAGAAACAGATAGGATCCGAAGACGATACCAACACAACTACCCGTGCTCAGTAAAATACGTTTAATTTATTAAAAATGAGCTTTTGACGCGTTTTAAACTTTCAATTTGATCCTTGCTCGCAACAAAATTACCTCGATTTCTTTAAATATTGGAAGTTAAGGATGTGTATTTTGGGATTTTTGCTTCAAAGATAACAATTCCACAACATTTTTAAAGAGGGTCTAGCTGTGGGTCGATAGCCGGGGGAAATGGACCATGGCTCTTTACGACAATGTTTCCGACCCGTACCGAGGTAAAACGTACACAAATTTCGTGAGTAAAAAGGAATTTATATCATGCCTTTGAAACTCCACTGTAAATTATAATTTGTATTACAGTTATGTAATATTCTCACAAAATAGCCCCGCTGGGTCTAGGAGTGCAATACTAGGATCTGTCCAATAACCGGGCAGTCATGCTAGCTGAAACATTGGTTTATACAACGTTTTTGCACAAAGTAATTGGAGCACAGTGAGCGCAGCTCATTAGTGTGTTTCCTAAAATAAATTGCGTTGACAGAAAACGTTGCGGTTGCAAATAAATATATAAAAATTATTCTTTACAGAAAACATTGTAATACGGTAGGTGTATATACTTGATGAGCGTCTTGCAGCTATAGTGTTGTAATTCAGTATTACAATAGCTTGATAGAACCATGGAGTTAAATATAGATATTTAACTCCATGATAGAACGAAGTACAAAAGTAAAAGGCATACTAACAGGGTGTCGTCAGCTATGATCAGTGTCCGTACGAGTTAGCCAACAGATGATATGAATTGAACAAGTTGGAGGCCGCGGCCTAGATTAATCCATTCTTTTTGTTTCCTCAATAAAAGCGACAACGTGAATTTGTATATTTATATTTTCCTGCTCGGTTTTATTGCTGTCACCCGTAAGAAGATTGTGACATGGGACTGAATGAACATTACTGTAGATGGTAGACAAGTTTGCAAACATTTTTTGACGCGGAACGGTGAATAAGGGGCAATCAAGCAAGAAATGTGTGGCTGTCTCATCGCGGAAGCCACATGCACATGATGTAGTATCCGACAGGTGATTATTAAACAGGTGGCGCTTTAAGTTGCTACAACCATTACGGATGCGGCAAAGTGAAACATTACAGTATTAACAGCGTATGTTTGTGCCTAAACCGTTCTCTATGTAATATATTGAATGTATTTCAAACCAATAACATACTGTTCATGTATTCAGTGTGATATAATTCAGTCAAACAAGAAAAACAATCTACGATTTAAGAGTGAAAGGTGTAAATTATATATACTAAACACGTTGTATGGGCTGACTCACACATGTGTAAACATTGCAAGTATGGCCTAAAAGGCGTACACACACGGGATACGAAAATATCGTCATCTGGTTTATATTAGTGTGAGATCTACTTTTAGACGGGAACAAACCCGTTATGTCCGACAGCTGTTTATGTTTTTAAATAGAACCCTCGACAGGCAAGGCTTTGGTGTAAGACCTCCCATTGAAAAGGTAATATCCCGGACGAAAGCTATGCGATATTGTTTTTGATGTTGATCACATAATCATATTATGAAAATCAACCTGCTGGATGTTCCTGTCTGTAACGTTTTCGAAGCCGCAATAGTGACAAGAACCCAAGCTACCTAATAATAGAAGGTTCAAGAGTTAAAAAACCAAGCTTTCGATTCTATTGTTCGACTTCCTCCTTTACAAACATAAAGTTTCTGAGTAAAACAAACCTCTAATGATTATATATTCTGAAGGCAAACGTTAAGACGGAAATGTGACAATACTTTAGGTGTTGATTATCGGCAGGATCAGAGAGACAGCCCATGAAACCTGAGGCTGAAACTGTTTCGGCTGTTGAAGAAAACAGCGAACTATCTGTTCATGAAATTAAACAGAAACTTGTAGCATTTGGTGTTTCAACAAAACTAAGAAAGAAAGAAAAACTTCTGTCATTGGCGAATAGATTGAATTCATGATATGGCACAATTTACTGCGAAATTTTTGCACCCATTGGTCAAAATGAGTGCAAAGTGTCATATATTGTACATACATGTACTATATGTAAATAAAACAATACCCATATAATCGTTTGTTACAATCTTCTATTTTGCGTTGAAGTGGTTTAATTATATAATGATTGGTTAGAAACGACTTCGCCTCGTGCAATACACAATTGTGATCCATGCTTAATCCGCCCAGCAGGTATCGTCACCTGTCACCAGGTCTCCGCGTTAATTGCCACCAACCGGTCCCCACTTAATCACTCTAGCTGAACCCCTTATAGTGTCTTTCTCTAAAAATTCTCAAACTTTAAATTGAAATGGAAGCAAGAAGATATTTAATGATTAGACCAAATAAAGAACCATGAGATAGAACACGATATGGTTTGTATAACGCCGTGCTGGCAAATATCGTTGGCTGAACGGTGTTTTACCTATAAACGTTTAAAAGTGAGCTGCTTTTTCGTGAAAACCTATGCTAAGGTATAGGTAGAAAATGCAAATTGAACCCTCATTATGAAATCAAATTGGAAGCAAGTAAAACATTTACCATGGGAAAATAAAATAGCACAACGTATGGATATACTATTTGAAATTAACTTAATATGCTGGCAAATGTTGTCACCCGAACAGAAATGCTCGATTTTCAGCTTAGAAAAGCACGGTCCTATCTAATCCAGGTTGAATTTCCCAGGCCATGTTGAGCAGTGGAGTCGATCTGCGCCAGACAGAGTTGGCGTCCCTTACTACTCGAAGTTGGACATGACCGACCCAAATTGTACCATGGAGCATACTATAAGCTTGTACCAACACTTACGGTCATCAACAGTTGACGTCACGGTTTAACATAGCTATGCACAACCATCACCCTATGGTGCAGACGGATGTTTCCCACCTAAAAAGTTAACTAATTGATGGTCTATGGGAAACAACTCCTCATTAACCGTTTTCAGAACAACACTGTGGTCTAACTAACAATTTTGTTTTCATTTGAGCAGTTTAAAATGTATCTGATGGGGGGTTACAATTTTATTCCTACGAAGTAGGCTACAGATCGCAAATTGTCCGGTAATGAGTGAGTCAGTCAGTCAGTCAGTCCATCCGAATCCTTTCGTCGGCAAAATAAGGAGAACCGTTGACATTAGAACCTTGATTTTTGGCATGAACGTGCATTAGGGCATTGTTACCAGCAAGTTCTGATCTGAAATAATTCTGATTAAAATTAGATTTATAATTAACACTTCAGTATATTGTTATAGATACATACCATCCATGTGGCCTTTAACAGTATCATGTTCCTTTTATGACCATGAAGCCCGGGGACCTCCTTATCAGTGGATTTTGAGTCATTAAGGCTTGTCCTTGGAACAAACACAGAGAGAGGCTCTATCCGAGCCTTGTGGTTTTTAACAGTGATTTATATCCAAGCCCACTGAGATAAGGCTGGTTTCTATTCGTGCTGCTTGTCACATCAAATTACAGTGGTCGGTGTCCTGTATAGCAGATACTATAGTATATTATTGCATGCCTGTCAACTACCCTGGAACATTTCCTAGCTTAGACATTAAACAGCCCGCTAAACTTGCCATCAAATGTGATAAGGCTGGGAGTACAAGAATGTGCGGTGTATTTTCTGTGGACTGTGTAGGCTGTACAGTCTGAATGAAGGTGGTTTAACGTTTATCAATGAAGAAAATCACCGATCAACCGCCATAGAATATAATGTGAAACAAGAAAACCGGAATAGTACATTCATCAGATTGCCGATGCCCAAAATGTGTTGGCTCATATATCTAGATAACAACGTGATGTAGAGACGCTATTTATTCGTCTTTGTACCGGTTATGCTCAGGAGAATGACATAGAATCATTATTATCTTGTGCAGAGAAGGTGTTGGTCTTGAGTTGAATTACCGTAAACTACATAAATGCTACCTTTCTACTATAGTACTATATATAAAAAATTGTTGTATTGTTGGGAAAATAATGTGATTCAAAAAGTTGTTTTGATCCTGTACAAGGGCACTGAAAACCATTAAAGAGATGTAAATGTATTTTCACACGTAAAGCTTGAAATCTACTGAACCTATATTATTCAATCTGTTTCCTTTAATTAAAAAATTGTAAAATTAAATCGGCGAGTGTTATTTATTTTGGAATGAAGGCGCATTAGGAGACTGTTACCAACAAGTTCTGAGCTGACCTACTTTTGATGAAAATTTCTGGTGATTTTTGATGAAAATCACTGGCGATTCTGACTTGGGCGGTGCCCATCTTAATATAGGCAGGATTTCAACTGGGGGTGGGGATTTCCAAGAGTTCAGTTCGCGTTCGAGTCCTAATGTTTAAATGTGGTGTGTGTATCATTGTAAATATCTGTTCGTGACTTTCATATTCCTACGAAGTAGGCTACAGATCGCAAATTGTCCGGTAATGAGTCAGTCAGTCAGGCAGTCAGTCAGTCCATCCAAATCCTTTCGTCGGCAAAATAAGGAGAACCGTTGACATTAGAACCTTGATTTTTGGCATGAACGTGCATTAGGGCATTGTTACCAGCAAGTTCTGATCTGAAATAATTCTGATTAAAATTAGATTGATAATTAACACTTCAGTATATTGTTATAGATATATGTGAACTGTAGCCTTTAACGTGTATCCTATTTCACATTGGCCACATCAGGTTTGAGCCTTCAAATTCAGGTCAAATTACCCACAGCTAAAAATACCCTGTCCCACTGTATGCCACATGGCCCTATTACTGAGGTTAATCTTAACTACTGCATATACCCTCAAACAATCAGCGCTGTTTCCATAACGAAGCTGAGGTGGTTTCCAAGAGTTCAGTTCGCGTTCGAGTTCTAATGCCTACTGTACTTCGTAGGTCCTGTGACGTTAGTCACACTGCCATGTTAAACAGTGTGAAACAATTAAAATGGAATTAGCTTAATATAACATAAAGTGTGAGTGGTCTTTTATATCAATCAATTGTATGGGAATAAGCCGGATACTCTCCCGCTAAACCTGTCATTACATGGATATAAAGAATGACGTCGGAGAAATTGTTGACACTCGCAAATAAGAAAGAACCCAGACATAGTCCTGATGCAGGTAGTGGTATATACTGGACTCGGTTTGCTAGTCTGTTCTCAACATTTTAACATACTGACGGTATTTAGTCCGATAGAAAGAAATAGACTCTTACACGCTCAGGGAACGGAATTGGCGTAGTTGACAGAATTGGCTTTAATCAAGGCAATTTTGTTCAGTACCTCTCTACCGCTTATTTCATGGGTAGCTTCTCGTCGATAACCACTCACCCAGAAATAGCCTTTCTCTTGATGAAGCAATGATGCTGTCAGTGGTATGATCACGCCTTCGTTGTAAGATATTCATTAGTCGAAATCCCCTATATCTAGTGTTTTGATGACGTCACTTCCGGTCGACGTCCTCTATTCGTGAAAACAAAGAACCCTCGGGGAAATCCCATTCTCCCCATCACCCTGACGTCATCCTACACAGTCAGTCATAGGTCAAACTTTTTGGGTGAGGAGGAGAAGGAGGAGGATGAGGAGGAGGAGGAGGAGGAGTAGGAGGAGGAGGAAGAGGAGGAGGAATTGTAGGAATAGAGACAAACCAATACGATGATTATAAAATAATCGCTCTATTCATAATAGCACTGCTTTACAAAAAATTAGGGAATCAGCTTATATGAAATACATCGCCTTTGTTGTGGCTATCACTTTAACATCTAATGTTTATCTACTAATATTTCTACTGGAGTCTTTATTCGGAATCGATGTTTTCGGAATCTTCGCTGTCACTACTTTCCTCATAGTCGTTATTATTACTAACGCTATCAACCAACTTATCGAATAAGAATTTCCGCATCTTAATCGTCTGTCTCAGTGCTTCCTCGTAGTCCACATCGTATAACGTTTGTATACACCTCGTTGTTTTCAAAATCTCGTTATGAATATAATCAGTTTGTAGCTTTTGTATGTTCACAAGCAGTTTGTAGTATGTTTGACGTAAGGTCTTCATCATCGATGAAATGTAATCCTGCGTAGCTTTTTCACCAGACTCATCCTCGTCATAACCTTGGCTTATATATTGCTGTTTTCTCTCATCAATCTCAACCCTGTAATCTCTTGCGATAGGCTTACCGAACATCTCTTTCCACACATTATATTTGACCCGTTTCCGCAAATGGGTAGGTTGATCTATTTTCCTAGGATGGATGATTTCTTCATAGTTACAACACTCGTCATCTGAAGGGTGTTTCCTCTTTCGAAGCTCAATTCCATTCCCGCTCCTATGGATCATCTGCCTCTGCTGAGACTCGTCGTCATCTTCATTCCGTTTGAACCACGGTGCATCTGTCTTCATATGTAATCCCTCTCCCACTTGATCATTCCTGATAGCGGAAGATGGCGGATCGTGATATTGTATCACGTTTGAGAGAGGAACGGGTATGCGTTGAAATTGTGTTGATGGATTATGAATTGGGGGTGGGCGAGGCAGCAGTTGTTGTTGCCCTTCTTCCTTTACAAGTTCCTCGTCGCCTGGTATTACATCGATAGACAGTCTATCATTTTCCGCTGTATGGGGTTTTAAATCGAGGAACAGATATCCGTACGGACGAGATGTGGCTTCGTGAAATTTTGCCAAAAAATGTGTCATATCCCGAGCAAAGATCCGTCTCCCGAACGTGCAAATTTGCTGTCTATCAATAGGATTATTGAATAGAACGAATACTGACAGTTTAACGTGATATCTCGAGATGCCTTGCCTTGGGGGAAGAGATTCTGAGTCAGATAAATTATGGATAAATTTCTGTGATCCGAACCTTTGGTCAATAGGTCGGCAATTTTTTGTTCGCGCTTTACCTCACCCATCAAATCGTCCAGAACAATAACGTTGGTTTGGTCGGGGTCGAAGTAATACTTTTCACCTACGTCATGAGGTATGCCGGGGAGAAAGTTGACATTTTCCAGACTTGTAGATTCATAGGCTGACTGCCATTGACTGTAACACCATACGATGCGTGTTGGAGAGGGGTAGATATTAGCACGCTCCAAAAATCTCATTACCCATGATGTCTTCCCACTACCAGTCGGGCCGCAGACGATCATAGTAAATGGATGTGCTAATGCTCTTGAGCGAGCCATAGATCGAGTGTCCTGATTACGTTTATGTTCCGCTATTATTGGTTGAGTCCCCAATCGGTGTATAAGTTGATGTCTGATCAGGTTATCCGGACGCGAGAATGTTTTCTGACACACGGTACACTTGTTTGACATGTTGACGCTTCTCTGCCAAAACGTAGATTAATTCTGATATCATTTTTCTCCATATTTTATACTATGCGGTATATCCTCCTTTCCTCCCCCTCCTCCTCTCCTCCTCCTCTTCCTCCTCCTTTCGCGTTCCCTTTACTGGTACTTGCACGCTTACTTTGTGACGCTGTCTACGGAGTTCTGCTTTAGCCTGCTCTACAACTCGCTGTGCCGGTGAAATTAATTCAACTTTCATTTCTCTTGTACGTGATTTGTTAGTCGAATTCGCCGTACTGTTGCCTTGTGCGATATTAGGAGAGTTTGGAGGAGAATGCACTCTCTGTCCTCCAATCTTACAAATTTCCTCCTTTAGGTGAGCTCTACTCTGGTCTCGATAAAATTTAATCCACATATCAGCATAGTCACGATTGTCTTCAGCCGACATGATAAAGCGACAGTAGTGAAGCGTTCAACGGTTTCTAAATGAATGCTAAAATCCCTCTTATAGAGTTACGATATAGGTACGACAACATGGAATGCTGTAAAGGGAATTACAGGGGTCTTTACTGGGAATGGAAGTTTTCGGAGTCCTCGTTGTCACTCAAAGTCGATTGAAGAAAATAATTTGCGGTTTCCAGCTGCGTCTCCATAAAGTTTTGAAATGCCACATGCAAGGTCAGCAGATTCTGAGCATAATAACTTCGAGTTGAACGTCGGTTCGACGTAAGGCTTCGGCTAGAATATCCCCATCGTGGGGTTCAAAGTTTACATCGGTCAACGTGGACTCCGTAGTATTCATGGTGAAATAAAGGAGATGGCGTCCTGTAGGCTAATCTTGTAGTTTCGTAGACGGGCTACCACTGGCTGTAGTACCGTACCGTATAACGCGTGTTCAACCCTTCAACGCCAAGGAACCACTTGTTGGAAAAGTGCTAATGATGACATGAGGTATAAATAACCTGGATGGTGAGCATAGCTATTTCAACAGATTGCTCGAGATGGAGAGCTCAGCGGATGACGGTAGACAAGGGCGCTTATATATATAGGTTCGGCGGAGAACGTGGCATGATGTCATCAGGTATAAATAACCGGATATGTATAGATATGTAGTAAAAATAGGTGGATGACGGTAGACGAGGACGCTTATATATAGGTTCGGGGGAGAACGTGGCATGATGTCATCAGGTATAAATAACCGAATATGTATAGATATGTAGTAAAATTAGGCGGATGACGAACTCTCAACGACCCCGCGCACCTGCTCGCACTTATGACCCTCCGACCTATTTAAGTGACGGCATCGGCTTCCAGGCTTCCATGGCCGTCAAGTCCCATATTCCTTTCTACTGACCTCTTTAGTGTGGTTTAATGGAAACTTTTTGCAAGGTATCGAGGAATTGAGACCCATGAATTTCGAACATCTTATAAGTATTTTTCGTAACGGTAGTCTCAGTGGAATTTTCAAATCGCTGAAATGTATTCAAATACATAACTCAGTATTTTTTGTGTGTGTTTTTTTAAATTGGCAGATAGAGGCGAAGATAGTTGACCATGTACACGCGTAGAGTAGTTGAAAAATAATAGTTCAGATGAAAGATAACTTCATCAATTTACTAGATACGAGTAAATTTGAGAGTACCTTGACCACGAAGAAAGCATTTGCAAGTAGTCCTGTATTTACAGTACTGACAATGGACAAGCCATCAGTCATTTTGGTTGGTTATTGATGCGAGCTGAAAAAAATAAGGTATTCTAGTATCTTGCGACCATCTTGGGACTGTACTGTGGACTACCATAGTCTTGAAGTATTCAAATTATGCATGATATGACCGCAAACATGCGAGAAAATGACCAGTGCATGAATCGAGTTCCGCTCATGAAACACACACAAGAGAGGAAACCCAAAATAATTGATCAAATTTTACGTTTTACAAGAAATGCAGCGAGAAACTCTCAATCTAGTTTAAGATACCGTACATACTCTTCAGCAGTTCAGTGATACTGTCTTGGAAACAGTTGCAATCCACAGTGCCTCTTCACACACAGTAGCTCAGTTTGCTGTGAAAATGTCAGCGAATGGAGGAGAAGGGGCAGTCGAGGCATTTTCTCACATGCAAGCACTGTTGTGAATTATCTCTCTCATGGCCGCAGAAACTGGGCAAATCATTTGCACCATGCAACAATGTTGCGCACTGCAGCATTTTTATGGGTAAAATATCTCTAGAGAGAAAAAAGATTGGGAAAAAAATTGTTGGAGAAGAGATGAAAATCATTTTAACACCCTGACAGTATGTTAAACAAGTCGAACTACCATAAACGACCAGACAATAATGAAAAAGAACAAAATCGTCAAAACCCGTCTTCATGAGTCATGGGAATCCCCACAACTCCTCAAAACTCGTTTACTTGAGGGAAAGAGTTACAAAAATGACCCGTTTTCACCAAGCATTGGCTTCCTCGGTTTCTCCGAGACTAATGTTTTCCAGTCGATTTTCGGTTCGCTTTCCAGATTTGTCGGCTCATGGCTCTGTCAGGGAAGATTGGAACCGACGAGTGGATGTTTACTGTTCTCGCTCGTCAGCCCTGTTCAAGCAAACGATTGGGCGTTCATCGCATCTTTTGCTGTGTTTTCAGTTTTCTTTTGCAGGCAAACCATATTGGCATAATTATTTAGAGAACAAGGTGGTGATATAATCATCGACGTCAAGCCTTGCCTAATCAGGATAATATTATCCAGGACATAGGACACAGTGTAGCTTACACAACGTATAAGACAGAAGTGGCAAGCGGTGGTTGATGACGTGAAAGAAAGTTTTAATTTCTCACAACATTTGTGCTAATTTTGCATATTTTGGTAAAAAATACAATTATATATTAATAAGAGTGGTGATCGAATACCCAGCAAATATCTAACTGCTAGTTATAACATAAAAATTGTGCTAATAAATTAGAATGATCTTCAGCCTTTTGTATAGCACGGGCGATTAAGGAGGAGTGCCATTGAGCACGACACGTGTCAAAGGTCAAAGGTCGCGCGTTCGGAGTAAAAACAGGAAACCCACTTTCTTTCGTAAAATACTTGATTTAGGATTGCAAATGACGGGGGGGGGGGGAGAGGGGGGCTGACTTACTACAATAATTTTCTATGATACTAAGGAACTGTTTTGCGCTGAGCGGATATGTAGGCTGAGTACACTCACTTACACTGTAGCTTAAGCATTGAACCAGGTATATTATATAGTTATCGACAGGTACGGTCGGATTCTGGCAATTTAATTTGATTGAACATTTCAAATCTGGTGCGATAAAAGTTGAAATATTCGAGTTAATAGAAGCAATTTTTAGAATACGGCCTTTATTCTAAGTTGCTAATGAGGTTTTTCCCAAAAAAGTTTTAAAACTTAACATACCCATTCTGGAGATTCCAAACTCCACAAACGTCTCTCAGATATTCCAATTTCGTCTCACAACGTATTTTATTGATTTTCAAAGTTGCGTAATTGGAATTAATGAGCTATTTAATTCAAACATTCATATCTTCAAAACGATTCGTTTGGCTCCAACCTGTAACCATCTGATTCATCTATACTCGGTAAGACTGACCCTGGGATCGTGTGTATCCATTTTCAGTCTATTTCGGTAACTATATGAGGGAATCACGTGATGTCGTCAGCCAATCAGCTAAACTCTACCGACGTAACCCCAACGTAACCCGCCATTTTCGAGTCATGTGCTGTCGTATACTTGTTCAAAATTACAGATCTACAACACATCTTGGACGATAGGGAAGATATTCATATCTGTATCTTTTGTAAGCTCAGACGATATATATTTTAGAACTAGTATGAGAAGCCTGTAATTTATCAGATTTCTCGAGTCTGTTCTCCGCCGGATGAAGACCGAACAGTATACGCCACACTAATGGCGACAAACGATTCGCATGCCATCTTATGGATGGCGAAGTGTACGCAAATGCGTTTGGCTCGTGTAGATTACGTAGTCCAAATCGCAAACGTTTTAAATAGATAACTTGAAAGTTAGGGCCTTTCCACACTGGATTCGGTGAAAAAGCGCGGGCGAAGCGAAACTATCGCCTGCGAAATGAGCAGTGTTTGGTGAGTTTAGCTTGCACACCGCACGCGACGCAGCAATGGAACAAAGACGGGCGATGCGATTGCAGAGGTCAATTTCCCATTTCAATCGCGCCGCTCGCCTCAGCTGCCGCGAGGTTTCGGAACTAACCAAACACAGTGTCTTTTTCTTCGTCTGTTGACGAGAGGAAGTAGAAAAAGTTCTTCCTCGACCTCGTCCATTTTGTTTGACCCTCATGGTAATGCAGTTGCGTTTGCCGCCTCCATCCGGTGTGATACCAGCAAAGCGGAGGATCGGCAAAATTCGCCAAAACTACACAAACGGTGAAAATATCAAACCCGTAAAAGGGAACACGCGACCTGTATTGTGAAATTCTTTGCGGATTCACGTTCGAGGAGGATCATATATAACACTCCAGGGCAACTGTCAACTCTCCATGTGAACCAAATACAATATATCCGACGGCGCTGCTACCGGCAATAAGAAAATCGAAACAACCACTAACAAAGTAAATATTATATGCAGACTTTAATATGAGAGAACCGGTTATGTGGTCTGTGGTACAAGTGAGATGGTATGGTAGCTGTCTTATTAACTGGACCGGTAGCTTCTCAGACTTTCTCAAATTAATCACGACTCCAGATCAATGTGATTATGAAATATCTGGAAGAAAAGAATAGTTGAGTATTCCTTGCCATTTATATACTGCCATAAACAGACATATTTAGCATTAATACACCTGTTTGTAAGAGACCCGGTCAAACGGCTTCGTAAATGTGTATGCTTTACAATTGGTGGTAACTGGGTTGGTCAAAATAGGATTTATTCCAATTTCGTCCTAAAATCAGACGAAATATAGCTGAACATTATAGCCAAAATATTTAACAATCAAATAATGTTTCCACTAGTTACAAACGTAACTGACGAAGCAGTTAGGCCGGGGCTCTTACAGGATGGTGTGAAAAATGCATATACGGATAGCTGAGCACGGTATATATTGAGAGTCGGAATATCCTTGTATACATATAGCGGTGTTATTTTACGACTCAGTGCAATGGCATCTTTTATGGCGGTGCTTTAACTGCAATTTTAGGGTGCAATTTATAAGATTGTACATGGTTCGAGGACACAAACAGTGGGAACAGATCGAAACAGGAATTAGCAGAACAGAAGTTCATATTTTACTCACCCGTTTCCATTCCCTATCAAACTGTTCTCTGGTCAGGAATGATGTAGCTGTACAAAAGCAAGTTTACAGACATTGTGTTATGTAACAGCAGAATTAAATACCTTTTCGGTTAGCCTATATATCCGTGTGTGTCTGTCTATTTGTCCGCAAACCTGAATAATAGTTTCCATTGAGAGAGAGAGAGATATACTACATGTCGCGTTCAGCAATATTTCAGCTATTTTGCGACATATTGTTATCCCTATCCAACTAAATATCAAATATCTAAAAAACAAGATATCTATTAACAAAACTACACTACAAATCAATCGTGGTCAAACAATTTCTTATGAAACCTTTTTGATAATTACATGCTCCTTCACCAGGTGCCCTTTGAATTCAAGCACCATGTCCATATACTCAGCAATGGGGACCGCAAAATCGGCATCAAAGTCCCAAATATCTCTTTCGTGTTTACTAGATTCGGGTAATCTATAAACATTTGTAACACAATCTAAATCTACCAGAACACCAACCACAACCATAGTCTGCTCTTGAGGCGTTTACTCCATCAGACGTCCTCGATGCTCATCCATTAACATCATATTTGTTTGAGCTGATCTGTCATAACAGCTCAAGAGCCAGCGTATCTAATTCCGCTTAATGCCGGTGCTAGGGGCCGTGTGGATGCTTCATAGTCTCCACATGAGCAACTGCAATAAAAGCGCGGCTGGGATACTAAGGCTACGTCCGAGAATCCACCGCATTCTCGGGTCTGAATGTGAGGTGTCGAGCGAAGCTTACTGTACAGTCATATGGTTGCTTTTTAGTCGCCAGACATCTTCAAATTTTCCCAACTCTTGCATATCGTTCCAATTTCTTAGATTTCTCAGTAAATTCACAGCGATATGGTCTAAACATCTGAAGAATCGTATTGTTTATGCTCTCGGGAGGGTTTCACGACTCCATTGATGTGAGGAACAGAATACAAAACCTGCGATTGGATCATTCAGCAATGTGATGTACCAAGTTCATTATCCTTTGGCTGTAAAATTAGCCTCCTACTTCGGCTCAGCATGGGACTGAGACCGAGAACTTGGGATTGGTTGGGATTCTCGCCAATCAGAGCGCTCGAAAGCGCGACATAGCAGGCATGTTATGCACTGGCCAATCACGGTTTCTGTTAGAATCGTGTTTGGTGATCTGTATAAGTGATCTTGGGTGTCCTCTACAGATACGTTTAATCGACCCATATACAGTGTATAACCGACAATTAACAAATTATCTGGATATATATGGGCATATAATGCATTTCCATTGGTTTTCTTCAGGTAAAATTCAGTTAAATCTATGGGAAATTGAGTTTCTGGAGGGGGGCGGGGGGGATTGGGGGAGTAGAAATCAACAGTGGAGACTAATGCACCCTGACCGGCACAACTTTAACGAGGAAAGGCTATAACTCACCATCTCTGTCCGCGTAGTAGAACAAGTTGCTGGTGTCGTAGGTTTCTAAAACTTTATTGTTGTCCCTATCCAACTCGTTGAAGACAAACTCGGCGCTATCTGCTAATAACCCAACCTTTACAGTGAAGTCAGCAGTGAATTCATCGATATCTACTCTGTGGTCATCTGTAACGGGGGAAAAAGTGAAAATGATGTCATTAATGCCTCTTGAAAAGAAAAATCCAGTCAAGTTTTATAGCGTATTTTTTTTATGATGCCTAGTCTGTTGTGGCGATCGTATGGTGATGTGGAGTATGGCTAGATCGCGCAACGCAACTGTCAATCTCAGGACTTCAGCTTTGTGCAGATTACCAATTGGTGAATTTATCATTTGAGAAATTTGTATTATTGTGTTCAGGCAAACTGCGTCGCTAAAGTGAAAATGAACCTGAGCGGTGATCAAAATAGTTCACGAAGAGTTTCATTTTTCAGATGTCTGTGCTTAAACTCCGATTGCCCAAATTACAATGCCGTGTTTCCGGTAAGTGATGGTATATATCCGTTACAGCTCTTGCAGAAGTATCAGTCTTGCTGTGCAGCTGAATGGCTGATTAAACCAAGTAATAGCGACCCATTTCACAACCTATCGCCTGAAGCGGAGTCCTCACTGGTTTGGGCTTCATTCGATTATGTCCGTATGTGCCCAATCAACTCGCTCTGGTTCGTTCAGACTTTTGATTAGGCGAATATGCTCCCTCGTTTGAATGTTAGGTTGTTCGCCATGATGAAATCGTGCTGTATGTTTTCATGTGAAACTGCTACTGCATTCTGATAAAGCTGTTAGTGTACAGTAGAATGAATGAATAAATATTACATACAAATATTTTGAAATCACCCATTGGGTTCGTTCTTACGAAAATTAAAAGCAACATCGGCTTTCTGTTCGACAAAATAAGAAAATTAGATTAAACTATACATTCTTTGTCAAATCTAGGCTATTTGTCTGTGTTGATAAGCTTATAATCTCAGAAAGTAATAGGTATAGTCTGAAAACACACACCATCCCTTCATACTCTTCCCAACATGAAACGGGTCGCTGTCCCGAATTTTCTGGAAGTCAGTGATGGGAAATAAGGCCTTGTTTCATCTGATCCAAGTTAACATTTCTGATGAAGAACTTAAATTCTACTAATATTTCCCATTTTGGGCCGTTTCTTCTATATAACGATCACTTAGTTCATCACTTTCCATCAGACAACTTGAAAGGGTTATGTACGATGTCCAATGTACGAGTTGTCACAGCGAAACAGCTCACCAATTACCAGTATACGAGTTGTCAGAGCATTTCCATCATAGCTCTCTAGATTTGTATCTAATACCGCTTATGCCGGTGCTATAGGGGCCGTGTGGTCATATCATCCAAGTTGCCACATGAACAGGTACAATAAAAGCGTACCTGAGATACAACACATATCACGAATCGTTAGATTCTTGGTATTTGCTTTAGAATAGGTTAACCAGAAGACTATTCTGTGAAGTCATGTGACGCAGTCAGTATGTCGGCACCTCTTCCCACTTCCCTTATATGTGTTGTAATTCCATTATTGCACTTGGATATTTGTATCTAATACCGCTCAAGCCGTGTTGGCACGTCAGTCAAGATGTCGAAATGAACAGTTACAATAAAAGCGTAGCCAACTCAAAGCTTCCAACATTCTAAAAATTACTCTCTTTGCTGATGACACAAGTGCCTTTTATTCGCACGCAGACCCTTCCCTCATGGTGAAAATAATGTCCGAAGAGCTCGCTAACCTGAAAGATTGGTTCTCTTGCAATAAACTCTCCCTAAATATCCAGAAAACTAAATACATGATTATAAAACCGAATCGAACTACTGCTCTACACCTACCTAAACTCCTGCTCTCTGACCAAGAAATTGAACAGGTAACTACTTTTAAATTCCTAGGAATATACTTCAATGATCGGCTAAACTGGCTTACACATATAGATTACTTAAGGTCGAAATTGTCTCGAAATATTGGAGTTATAAATAATATCAAACACTGCCTTAACAGAAAGACACTTATCGTATTATACTATTCCCTTTTTTACTCTTATATCACCTACTGTAATTTGGTCTGGGCCAACACCTATCCATCACACGTCCGGCCGCTGGCCTTACTACAAAAACGACTCATTCGTATTGTCACTCTGAGTGAGAAATATGCGCATTCTGCACCTCTCTTTAAACAAATGAATATCCTACCAGTGAACAAAATTGACATCTATTGTACCTTGATTTTCTGTCATCAATTTATTTACCATGGTGTATTTCTTCCATCACTTTACAGAAGCTACTTCACGAAACAATCAACAACACATCAATACCCAACAAGACATTCCAAACTAAATCTTACTCGTAATCCTTGTCGTTCTCAACTTTCATTTCACAGTGTGAAACTCAAAGGTCCACGTATCTGGAACACTCTGTCTTCGAAATTAAAATCCATTACTTCTAAATCCTTATTTAAGAATGAATTGTCGAGATATCTTATCAATCAGACTAATATGTGATGTTCGTACCAAAATCAGTATTACCCATCAATCTCGATTGCTGTTTTACTTGATTGGGATACTTCTCTTGGAAATATTGTATAGAAATATTCCACCTATTGTGTATTTTGAACGGACCCATCGTGACGTCCTCGAGGGTACCAATAATATATGTCACTGCCATCATTGTTTCAGTATCTTTATTCGCCATTCAGCTAAGAAACGAATGATAATATTCTACTCTTGTTAATATGATTTCAATATTATTGTTTTATGGGATACAACAAACCCGCTAGGGTTTTATTCCCGCCAGTCTAGCTATCTACTGTCACTTATTTGTATATATTATTAAATCTGGTGAATAAAGTTTCAATTCAATTCAAAAAAAAAAGATACAACTCATCACAGAGATCATTTTGGTTCCTGTGACGTTTTTAAGTATTTAGTCGGAATATTGGCCTGTGGGGTCATATGACTTCTTGTCAGTACGCCGGCATCTTTTCCCACCACCTACACATGTTGCGTTTAATCAAGAAATCATCACCAGTACAATTCCTACACGTAGACGGATATTTGGGTAATCCAATCCATTCATTTTCTGATTACTTGGGAGTTGAGCGTCTCCCCTATTGCGGAAGGATATACAATTTCCCGTATACTGTTCGGTCTTGATTTGGCGAAGTACAGATTTGAAATAGCCGGTACAGTTAGTACGTTTACTGCCAACATTTGTGAAGTACCGTGGAATAGGAAATTCCAACAAATAAGGCGTCACAGGATTCGCAGAATGGCAGCTTGTGACATCCACATTCTCAAGCTCTAACAGAAATGCATTACTTCCGCTTCGCGCCTGTCTTGATACCACGAACTGTAATGGGATTTATCCGATGCCGTCTGTCGTCTGGGTAAAGGAATATGGCGACCGTCAAACTGGGCGAATTGATATTAGCCATCGATATATATTCCACAAAAAATAGTTCTATGCTTATTTGTAAAAGCTATCAAGCGAAACTGGCATTTTCAAATGTGTTAAATAATTGTTCAGACTATTTAAGATATATATCAAGTTTTGCAATCAATAAAATGTTGACTTAAACGGTTTCTATACTTTGACCTTTTGCAAGAATCTTATTAAAAATTTAATATTTGGCGGATTGGTTTGTCGTGAGAAAGTCACAAAGTAGTCCACCAAAAATTCTTGCGAACATGAAATATTTTGGATATTTTTAGAAAATAGATAACCGAATATTGGTCTCTCGTTTATCAGAAGCCGATAATTATTCTCTTGTCACGTATTTATCGTACAAATTCAGACTTGTGCCCGCCCCAATAGCCGACGCATTCGCAACCGCTCGGCCTATTCCGTCGAAGTCATAGTACCTCGCGAATTAATGGTTTAGGGATTTTACATCTCTCCGGTGTAAACCGTGATCCGCCGCACGTGAGGCACACTTCATGCTTTAAGATGTGTTTCCGCTCACATAGTCTTCGTTGTATTTTCTCCCCTATAAGGAGATAAAATATATATCCAAATGAAAGGGATATTTACGGAGCCGTGGAAGGGACATGCGGTTTATTTATATTTTCACCCTTAGGAAAACAGAATTTTTTTCCTTTTTCTTTCAAAACTTGTGAAAAAGATTTTTTTTTTTTTTCGGCTTGGAAAAGAGAATAATTTTCCTTTCAGTGAAAAAGGAATTTTATTTATATTTTCGGTCTTCGAAAAAAAAAAAAAAAATCCTTTTTTATTTACGTCAGTGAAAAGGGATTTTTTTTTATTTTTCTGGCCGTCAAAATAAAAGTTTTTCTTCTTTTGCATCAACTGAATTATCTCGGGCCCTTAGATAATTGCCCAATGAGAAAGCAGCATAGTGGGCTATGGTACGAGAATCGCAGGCTCTCATTGGTCAATTATCTTGGACCCCGAGATAATATCTAGGGCCCCGAGATAATCAGCCAATGAAAACTTTCCTTTAGTATCGTTTCCTTATAGAATTATCATCCATTTGCGGCGCCATGGATTTATCCAACAGGGAATCGTTGATTCGTTTGTATTTTGACTGTGGATTGATGTACAAAGACATAGTTGATTTAATGGCAGTTCAACGCGAAATGGCGGTCGGGTGAATAGGGGAGAATAAAAGCGGTTTTCATTGGCTGATTATCTCGGGGTCCAAGATAATTGACCAATGAGAGCCTGCGATTCTCGTACCATAGCCCACTATGCTGCTTTCTCATTGGGCAATTATCTAAGGGCCCGAGATAATTCAGTTGATGCAAAAGAAGAAAAACTTTTATTTTGACGGCCAGAAAAATAAAAAAAAATCCCTTTTCACTGACGTAAATAAAAAAGGATTTTTTTTTTTTTTTCGAAGACCGAAAATATAAATAAAATTCCTTTTTCACTGAAAATTATTCTCTTTTCCAAGCCGAAAAAAAATCTTTTTCACAAGTTTTGAAAGAAAAAGGAAAAAAATTCTGTTTTCCTAAGGGTGAAAAATATAAATAAAACGCATGTCCCTTCCACGGCTCCGTAGATATTCCCTTGATTCTACCTTCAAAGGATCTCTTCCAATTTGAGGTGTTTCTCCTGGTTTTTCGTCTCAAGCTGATCTCCATGGTAACGGAAGTCATACAGCTGACATGTGCTGCTCGGAGTTTCGGCGTGATACTGTGCTTGCAACAATATGCCAATATGGATTCTTGGCCGTGCGGGTCGAGATACTATAGCCTACATTATTAATCAACTTTCAATGATATGAATCCAATACAAAGAAATCGGCCTGCTTGATATGACCCCAAACCGGGCCAATATGAGGAAGGCGGGCCAATACGGAAAAGCAGGTCCAATACGGGAAAACAGGGCCAATATGGGCTGGGCCAATATGACTTTCAACATGGCGACGCTGAGGATGAACGATCCTCGATTCGCGATCTTCTCCCAATGATGTCACTGATTTCTCTGACTTTGAACGGATATTCAATGGCTTATGTGATAATATTTGATAGAGCTGTACGTGCCGATACACAAACCTTGAAATCAAGTGAGGCGAGTCATGCTGAAATAGACTATAGTGACGCGAGCGCGAAATCGACATGCTAAGTACAAGCAGACGTCAAAACAGCAATCCAACACTTACAGCAGTGCACTGATGAACGAAGCGATAACTACAGTGATATTTTACAACAGAAAGATGTCAGACTTGCAGCTAAAAGAGTTATTCACATATGGATAGAACCGATAGGAATCATGCGGTCGAAACACCTGTAAAATGATGTTGAAAACTAGGGTCTCCATAGCATCATACGTCTTCGATCCTCACATCGGGACTGGATTTGGACCAAATTTACGCCAGGTTATAAGGTTGTATTTTACTGCACCGTTCTTATCAAATAAAATTAGTATTTCGTCTGCTTGTATCTTTTTTCATACGTTAAAGACCCACGCCCAGGTTGAAGATGATCGGCCTATTCACCGTCCCGATTGCCACCGTCGTTTCCGATAGCGTTACTGTAGAGGGGATCGACTTTCCGACGATAATGGCACTTCAAAAAGCACATAATAATAATCATAGGAAATAGGCCTATTGTGAAGGAAGAAATACGGCAGGCCTCGGACATATAACAAGGCCAATATGAAAACACTTGGTTAATAACATAATATTATAGTACGAGGCCGTGCCGAGTGTATCCTACATATAATACGAGCTCGTGCTGGGTTTAGCCGACGGTGCGGTAGCCATCTGTCAGCAGGGGTAGATGGACACTTTGAGACGGTGACTAGCAACATGGTGGCAGGCGACATCCACGTTTTCTAACAGAATTAGGCGGGAATTCGAGAAACTAACTGTACTTAGCTGCGGATAGTAGTTCGCGCTTTTTTTAAATAGGAATACTCGAAGCTCACAAAAATGACCGAAGGAAAACTAGCACTAGTAACAAGCTCCATGGTCAACCAATGCGATTCAACTTACCACCCACATCACCCTGCCTGGTCAACCATTGAGGTTCAACTTACTCTCCACATTACACGATCAACCCATGAGGTGTAGCATACTTTAACCAATAAAATTCAACTTACTGTCCTGATCTCCCTCCATGATCAACCAATGGTGCTCTTCTAAACTAAGCATTTCGTTGCTGTCGTTATCAGCATGGGTAAATAAGGCATCTATTTTGGCGGTCAATTTGTCATCATCTATTTCATCTGTTGAAGAGAGAATATTAACTTGACAACTTGTGGAGTGAACAAAATTGATCTCTTGATAATATTCAGGGAGCAGGGTTACAAATCTCAATCGGCTCTCGCTGGACAGGTTCCGATTCTGGCTTATGAAATACAAGTTTATAACGTTAACTAACTCAATTACGGTCATCTGCGCTGCGGCGCTATGGACAGTAAGGTATCAACATTTCCATGCACCACGAATATACGCAGCGGATGCATCTCACCCTTCGTTCTGCTTCGGCTAATAATGGCATCGTGTACATTAGTGGTCCAGCAGGGTCTCCAACTACATAATGACTAGATTGGTGAGCTTCGACGATTATGGCGTTGAAACGTTTGATCAGATATCGCTGTGATGTCCGATCCAAAGTCTATCTTGAAATCCATCGGCGTTCCTTCCGCATCTGACTACGTGTGCCACGACGTAGCTCCGGTGTAGCCTTGTTCTATAAACAACGCCATGGCTGCAAACCAATCAACAGATCGAGTTGTTGGGAAAGTGCCGGACGGGCAACATTTGCCGAACCTGTTAACCATAACCAATAAAATAATTGTATTCTATGCCCACTTACCTTTCATAAAACACATTGATTAAGAGTGACTGTCGACGTTTAACTTTGCAAGACATCTAAACTCGGACGAGGGGGTAAAACTGTCCGCATCGCCAAACGCCGATTTCGCGCCACAACACTGTGCGCCAAACACTACACGCACAGCGGCGATGTGGACAGTTTCACCCCCCTCGTCCGAGTTTAGACTTCTTGCAAAGCTAAAAATGGGCAGTCACTCATAAACAAGGTGTTTGATGGAAGGTAAGTGGACATAGAATCGAATTATTTGATTGGTTATGGTAAAATAGTTCGGCAAATATTGCCCGTACGGCACTTTCCCAACAACTCGATCTGGTGATTGGTTTTCAGCCGTAGCGTTGTTCTCACTTAGTACAGAACAAAGCTACACCGGAGCTAGCCACGACGGCATGGCTTTGTCTCGCGCAGTGACTCCTTCTATGAACAATATCTGCAACCTCCCACTTCGTATGTTCCGTTTCACAGGCTCACTCCACTTATGTCCCTGCCTCCAGTAGAAGAGGTATGGCGTATACGGACAGCCCAGCCCCCCCCCCCCCCCGCACACACCGCTTTCTTTGAATTCAACCGAATAACTCCTTCAGTTTTGCACATAAGTCAATTACTTATCATATGCTCGCCTCATATAAACCGCTGAAATAATCTCTAGATCATTCTTCTTAACGTTAGGTCAACATGGTATAGTGCACCTTTTATTTGGGGGCATACATTATGTTCGAATTTATTTCCGGGAATATGCTTAGAACGCATCTCCAGAGATCTGGGACTTCGGAGCTTCGGGGGCGTAGGCGGCCCCTGGACCTCCGCCTGTTGGGCTGTGAGGATTTCCTTATCTTTGTGTGAGTGAATCGTATCGGTAGGCATATTGGTTTCCCTTCCAAGAACTAGAAGTCATCGTTTTTGTATGTTTTATATATAACTAGAAAGTCCAATGGATGCAGGCATGAGGTGCGATGTTTTCAATATCGATGTGTGCTTTTAACTGCGAAAAGATCGTTAAAATAGAACCATAAATCTGCATGCAGCATGATCAGTTCTATTTCCGAGAAAACGCTCAGAACGCACCTCCGGCGATCTAGGGCTCCGGAGCTTCCGGGCCTAGGCGACCCCTGGAACCTCGCCTGTTGGGCTGTGATAGTCGACCGCCCCCCCCCCCCTCCACCCCCCCCTTATGAATTTTTGCTGGATCCGTCCTTGCCCTCCCCACCTACTTTCAATTACGTTCCAACGCCAAAAAGGAGCAGACTACGGAATATTAACTCTATGGCACAGAAAAGGTTCTATCTGGTCTATAGGGGCTCGTTACTTCCCGATCATCCCCAAGTGACAGCTTCGTAATAAAGTGGCTTAGGAAAGAATAGACTATGAACACAAGGAAACCAGTGTAAGATATCCAAAAGGCCATCATCTGAGAGGAAGTGTATGAAAAAAATATAATCTACTTTACCTTCTTTACTGATTACGAATACAGAGATGGTTCCACTGACTGCTCCAGTTACCAGTAACAGGGGTTCCAAGGTCGGGCTATGACGCGCGTCAACGAACCTACAAGGAAAGGAGGTGAATTTGTTGGGTCGGTCGTTCATGTAACATTCTGTTATTCAGGCATATATGTGATTGGAACGCCACCACAACCCTAGATTCATATTTAAACTAGAAGTGTGTTTCTCAACCGTGCGCGCGAGATTACCATAGCTCCTGTGTTAGACGATATTGTTGATCGTGTGCACCAGTTTACCATAACGTCTGTGTTAGAAAACTTTCGTGACCCTTACATGAAAGATTGACCCTATGTTGACATAAAGACAGGCTTGATCTGGGCGAGGCGTGATGTGCACTTCGAGGTCACAAACCACTGATCAACTGTCTCACAAAATGAAGTAAATCGGATGAGCGCATCGAGAGAAAAAGATATCCCTAATACGGGCATCCATAAACAAACTTCCGATGTATCACGATTATTTCTCTGCCGTTCGGGCATAATGGCGGTATGTGGCCTCCAGGGCAACTGAAGAGTATACAGTTAACATTCAATTGTGCCACTAAACTGGCGATCCATTTCGTTTGATTGAGGGCAATGCGTACTGGGAGACTTGTACAACAGAATCGAAAGTGTTAATTATCTGAGCTGATTCGTTAAGAATTGGCAATTAGATCATTTAGGAGGGCAATTTTTGCTAAAGCCTCTGACCAGAGTACGAATTTTGGGAGAGGGGATGGTCCGCTGTGAGGGTAACTATTCCCTCATTCGAAAAACGTCTTTTACAGGTTAGGACCAACCGTCACAGTCCGGTATATCAATATCTGATATTACCACGATCGAATGCACTTTTGATGATAAATTAATAATTGGAATATGACACTGATATCTATTCGTATCTCTAAAAAAATCATTGGCGAGTTTACATTCAGGGTTTTGCATAAATTAATTCAATTCAAAAAAACTCAAAGGCGCAAGTTTTGCTGACTTTCAGATGTATTTTCTTTGAAAACTTGCTACCAATAATTAAACAGTAACATGAAAAGATTCGTCAAATAATAAAACTTCATTTCAAGATCGTCATTTTAGAAATTTCGTTAATACGAAAATCTCATAGTTCGGCAGAATAACTTCTACAAAACAATTTATCCGATGATGAAACGCATAGTTTGGTCAGTATATGCAAGCATTCCATGTGAGAAAATGGAAATAAAAAAACTTTTTTTGCCAGAATTCACGCATAGTCACTTTTTAGCTAAACGTGAAATTTCAGGAAACATTTTGCATATTATAGAATTCTAACTATCTCAGGATTTGAAGCAGCATTATACGAATATTTTTGGTCAAAATGATTCAGTTCACTACCGGAAAACGCTTGTACTGGAAGGGATGGGTTCCCCCTAACCTGTTTTAAGGATCTAGTTTGGCATTGTCACGTGGAATACACATCAGGATACACTTCGGAACAACATGATAATTCAGCTATTTTCTAAATTGTTTCCCTATGCGATAAGTTTTATAGTTTCTTTTAAATTTCCCCGTTTTCACTCTGTAGCTACGCTCATAAAATCAACGTTCATGAATATCCTTGTTGGCGACGTGGGGACGCTGATTTAATGGGAGTAGAATGTAGTCTACAGGAAACTAATCTTACGTAAGTCCCTCCGGGTCAAGGTCACCAGTATTCCTTTCATCGTAGAGGAGTTTCCAGCTCTTTCCGACACTGGCCCATGGCGATAAGGTACTGATGTTGTGGAAGAGGGGAGTCGTTACCCCATGTCTCGTCGAATATATCTCTACTGATCCCGTTCGCTCATTACCGATGAAGAATAATGTTTCTCCATCAATCACTCCTACTGTTACAGATTCTGGTTCTGGTCCCTGAGGGGAAAACAACAAGTTTTAGGATCATTGATTGGTCAGTTGCTGTTTGTCATTTGTGTAACTTGACAGATCATTTCCGATTTGGATAATAATGATAAAAACGCCTAGATGTATTTTGTTTTCATACTCTGAAAGGTGAAGGGAGATTCAGAAGACTGTCTGGTGATGAGGAATTTACGGGTGAGGATTGTCAGAGCAGAGGATTATGTGGGGGAAGAGGAGTGTGTAGAGAGGAGTGAGGTGAGAAGACTGTATGGTGATTAGGAATTTATGGGTGCAGATTGTCAGAGCAGAGGATTATGTGGGGGAAGAGGAGTGGGTAGAGAGGAGGGAGGTGAAGAGACTGTATGATGATGAGCAACTTATGGATGAGGATTGTCAGAGCAGACGATTATGTGAGGAAGAGGAGTGTAGAGAACAGGGAGGTGAAGAACACTGTGGTGATGAGATTACGGGTGAGGAGTGTCATAGCAGAGGATTATGTGGGAAAGAGGATTGTGTAGAGAGGACAGAGCTGAAGAAGACTGTGTGTTGATGAGGAATTTATGAGTGAGGATTGTCAGAGCAGAGGATTATGTGGGGGGGGAGGAGTGTGTAGAGAGGAGGGAGGTGAAGAAGACTATGATGATGAGGAACTTATGGGTGAGGGTTGTCAGAGCAGAGGATTATGTGAGGAAGAGGAGTGTGTAGGGAACAGGGACGTGAAGAAGACTGTGTGGTGATGAGAAGATTATGGGTGAGGAGTGTCAGAGCAGAGGATTATGTGGGGGAGGAGGAGTGTGTAGGGAACAGGGACGTGAAGAAGACTGTGTGGTGATGAGGAGATTATGGGTGAGGAGTGTCAGAGCAGAGGATTATGTGGGGAGGAGGAGTGTGTAGAGAACAGGGACGTGAAGAAGACTGTGTGGTGATGAGGAGATTATGGGTGAGGAGTGTCAGAGCAGAGGTGTCAGGGACGTGAAGAAGCTGTGTGGTGATGAGAAGATTATGGGAGTGTCAGAGAGGATTATGTGGGGGAGGAGGAGTGTGTAGGGAACAGGGACGTGAAGAAGACTGTGTGGTGATGAGGAATTTACGGGTGAGGATTGTCAGAGCAGAGGATTATGTGGGGGAAGAGGAGTGTGTAGAGAGGAGTGAGGTGAGAAGACTGTATGGTGATTAGGAATTTATGGGTGCAGATTGTCAGAGCAGAGGATTATGTGGGGGAAGAGGAGTGTGTAGAGAGGAGGGAGGTGAAGAGACTGTATGATGATGAGCAACTTATGGATGAGGATTGTCAGAGCAGACGATTATGTGAGGAAGAGGAGTGTAGAGAACAGGGAGGTGAAGAACACTGTGGTGATGAGATTACGGGTGAGGAGTGTCATAGCAGAGGATTATGTGGGAAAGAGGAATGTGTAGAGAGGACAGAGCTGAAGAAGACTGTGTGTTGATGAGGAATTTATGGGTGAGGATTGTCAGAGCAGATGATTATGTGGGCGGGAGGAGTGTGTAGAGAGGAGGGAGGTGAAGAAGGCTATGATGATGAGGAACTTATGGGTGAGGATTGTCAGAGCAGAGGATTATGTGGGGGGGAAGGAGTGTGTAGAGAGGAGGGAGGTGAAGAAGACTATGATGATGAGGAACTTATGGGTGAGGGTTGTCAGAGCAGAGGATTATGTGAGGAAGAGGAGTGTGTAGAGAACAGGGAGGTGAAGAAGACTGTGTGGTGATGAGGAGATTACTGTTGAGGAGTGTCAGAGCAGAGGATTATGTGGGGAAGAGGAGTGTGTAGAGAGAAGGGAGGTGAACAAGCCTGTGTGCTGATGAGGAATTTATGAGTGAGGATTGTCAGAGCAGAGGATTATGTGGGGAGGAGGAGTGTGTAGAGAACAGGAAGGTGAAGAAGACTGTGTGGTGATGAGGAATTTACGGGTGAGGATTGTCAGAGCAGAGGATTATGTGGGGAGGAGGAGTGTGTAGAGAACAGGGACGTGAAGAAGACTGTGTGGTGATGAGGAGATTACTGGTGAGGAGTGTCAGAGCAGAAAACTATGTGGGGAGGAGGAGTGTGTAGAGAACAGGAAGGTGAAGAAGACTGTGTGGTGATGAGGAATTTACGGGTGAGGATTGTCAGAGCAGAGGATTATGTGGGGAAGAGGAGTGTGTAGAGAACAGGGAGGTGAAGAACACTGTGTGGTGATGAGGAGTTTACGGGTGAGTATTGTCAGAGCAGAGGATTATATGGGGAGGAGGAGTGTGTAGAGAGGTGGGAGGTGAAGTAGACTGTGTGTTTATGAGGAATTTATGGGTGAGGATTGTCAGAGCAGAGGATTATGTGGGGAGGAGGAGTGTAGAGAGGAGGGAGGTGAAGTAGACTGTGTGATGATGAGGAACTTATGGGTAAAGATTGTCAGAGCAGAGGATTATGTGGGGAAGAGGAGTGTGTAGAGAACAGGGAGGTGAAGAAGACTGTGTGATGATGAGGAGCTTACGGGTGAGGATTGTCAGAGCAGAGGATTATGTGGGGAGTAGGAGTGTGTAGAGGATGGATGGAGGTGAAGAAGACTGTGTTGTGATGAGGAGATTATGGATGAGGATTGTTAGAGCAGAGGATTATGTGGGGGGAAATGAGTGTGTAGAGAGAAGGGAGGTGAAGAACACTGTGTTGATGAGGAATTTATGGGTAAAGATTGTCAGAGCAGAGGATTATGTGGGGAAGAGGAGTGTGTAGAGAACAAGGAGGTGAAGAAGACTGTGTGATGATGAGTTTACGGGTGAGGATCGTCAGAGCAGAGGATTATGTGGGGAGTAGGAGTGTGTAGAGGATGGATGAAGGTGAAGAAGACTGTGTTGTGATGAGGAGATTATGGATGAGGATTGTTAGAGCAGAGGATTATGTGGGGGGAAATGAGTATGTAGAGAGAAGGGAGGTAAAGAAGACTGTGTTGTTGAGGAATTTATGGGTGTGGAATGTCCGAGCAGAGGATCACATGGGGGAGGAGGAATGTGTAGAGAGGAGGGAGGTGAAGAAGACTTTATGGGGATGAGGAGTTTACGAGTGAGGATTATCAGAGCAGAGGATTATATGGAGGAGGAGGAGTGTGTAGATAGAAGGGAGGCGACGAAGACTGTGGGGATGAGGAATTTATGGGTGAGGATTGTCAGAGCAGAGGATTATGTGGGGGAAAGGAGTATGTAGAGAGAAGGGAAGTGAAGAAGACGGAGTTTACGGGTGAGGATTGTCAGAGCAGAGGATTATGTGGGGATTAGGAGCGTGTAGAGGATGGATGGAGGTGAAGAAGGCTGTGTTGTGATGAGGAGATTATGGGTGAGGATTGTCAGAGCAGAGGATTATGTGGGGGGAAAGGAGTGTGTAGAGAGAAGGGAGGTGAAGAAGACTGTGGTGATGAGGAATTTACGGGTGAGGATTGTCAGAGCTGAGGATTATGTGGGGAAGGAGGGGTGTGTAGAGAGGATGGATGGAGGTGAAGAAGACTGTGTGGTGATGAGGAGTTTACGAGTGAGGATTGTCAGAGCAGAGGATTATGTGGGGAAGAGGAGTGTGTAGAGAATAGGGAGGTGATGAACACAGTGTGGTGATGAGGAGATTATGGGTGAGGATTGTCAGAGCAGAGGATTATGTGGAGAAAGAGGAGTGTGTAGAGAACAGGGAGGTGGAGGAGATAGTGTGATGATGAGGAGATTATGGGTGAGGATTGTCAGAGCAGAGGATTATGTGGGGGAAGAGGAGTGTGTAGAGAGGGACGTGAAGAACACTGTATGGTGATGAGGAATTTATGGGTGAGGATTGTCAGAACAGATGATTATGTGGGGGAACAGGAGTGTGTAGAGAGGAGGGAGATGGAAAAAATTGTGTGTTGATGAGGAATTTATGGGTGTGGAATGTCCGAGCAGAGGATCACATGGGGAGGATGAATGTGTAGAGAGGAGGGAGGTGAAGAAGACTGTATGGTGATGAGGAGTTTACGAGTGAGGATTATCAGAGCAGAGGATTATATGGAGGAGGAGGAGTGTGTAGATAGAAGGGAGTCGACGAAGACTGTGGGGATGAGGAATTTATGGGTGAGGATTGTCAGAGCAGAGGATTATGTGGGGTAAGAGTGTGTAGAGAGGAGGGAGGTGAAGAAGACTGTGATGATGAGAAATTGATGAGTGAGGATTGTCAGAGCAGAGGATTATGTGGGGGATGAGAAGTTTGTATGGAGGAGGGAGGTGAAGAAGACTGTATGATGATGAGAAGTTTACGGATGAGGATTATCAAAGCAGAAGATTATGTGGGGAGGAGGAGTGTGTAAAGAGAAGGGAGGTGACGGAGACTGTGTGGTGATGAGGAGTTTACGGGTGAGGATTTTCAGAGCAGAGGATTATGTGGGGGCGGAGGAGTGTGTAGAGAGGAGGGAGGTGAAGAAGACTGTATGGTGATGAGGAATTTACGGGTGAGGATCATCAAAGCAGAGGATTATGTGGGGGGGAGGAGCAGTGTGTAGAGAGGACGGAGGTGACGGAGACTGTGGTGATGAGGAGTTACGGGTGCGGATTGTCAAAGCAGAGGATTGTGGGGGAGGAGGAGTGTGTAGAGAGGAGGGAGGTGAAGAAAATTGTATGGTGATGAGGAGTTTACGGGTGAGGATTATCAAAGCAGAGGATTATGTCGGGAGAAGGAGTGTGTAGAGAGGAGAGAGGTGACGAAGACTGTGATGATGAGGTGTTTACGGGTGAGGTTTGTCAGAGCAGAGGATTTATGTGGGGGAAGAGGAGTGTTTAAAGACGATGTATGAAGGTGAAGAAGACTGTGTGATGATGCGGAGTTTACGGGTGAGGATTGTCAGAGCAGAGGATTTATATGAGGGAGGAGGAGTGTGCAGAGAGGAGCGAGGTGGAGAAGATTGTGTGGAGATAAGGAGTTTATGATATGAGGAGTGTCGGAGCATAGGATTATTTGTGGATAAGGAGTGTGTAGAGAGGAGGAAGGTCGAGAAGAATGTGTGGGGATGAGAAGTCAATGGAGGAGGAGTGTGCAGAGAGGAGGGGGAAGAAGAGTTTATGGATGAGGTGTGTCAGTGCAGAGGATTATGTGGGGGATAAGCAACGTGTTGAGAGGAGGTGGAGCGGAGATGAAGGAGTATGTGAGGATGATGCGTGTGTGCGATTGGGGGGTGAGGTGATTGTGGAGGAATTTTTTAGAAGGATTGTGAGGTAGAAGAGTTTGTGTGGAGATGATGTTAGGCTAAAGACGAGTATACGAGGTGAGGATGTATGAAAAGGATGAGCTTACAGGGATGAGGAATAGTCTATGAGAGGTGAAGTGCATGAGGATGGGGAGGAGTGTATGAGAGGAAGGGGAGGTGGCTGATGGCGGAGTATGACTGAGTGCTTGGTCGGCAAAAGTTCTTCAAGAGCCAATGTTTTAATTACTGTTATTCATAATCGTTTCTCAACTATACCTGAAAATGCCATCAGTATTTTCGAGATTCCATGGTTATTTTAGCTCTAGCTCAGTTATGTTAAGACTTGGATATTGATAGCCTTAATTCAGAATGGATAATTAGTAACATCGCTTTCTTTACCCACTCGACATGGCCTCGGATAATGTAGGACATTGGTACCTCGTGCCGCAGTGCTAGGAATCTATATTGGCATCCTTGTTGAAAGCACAGTCTCACGCCGAAACTCCAAACAACGCATGTCAGCTGTATGACTTCCGTTACCATGGAGATTAGATCGAGAAGAAAAACCAGGAGAAACACCTCAAATTAGAAGAGATCCTTCGCGGGTGAAATCAAGGGAATATCCATTTCATTTGGATATATATTTTATCTCCTGATAAGAGAGAAATACACCGAGGACTTTGTGAGCGGAAATACATCCTATAGCATGTGATGTGCCCCATGTGCGGCGGATCACGGTTTACAATCGAGAGCTGAAAAATCCTTACACCATTAATGCGCGAGGTACTATGACTTCGACGGAATAGGCCGAGCAGTCGCGAATGTTTCTTTTACCTTGTTGTCGGACCTGGTATCTCTGGTTTGCAGGACGGTTTGGGTATCCGGATGTGGGTCCGTGTTGAATGTTATGGGCGTTAGCGACCGGTGATTGCGTTCGGTCAAATCGCCACTGTCGTAGACAAGGGTAGAGGGATTATCAGCCCGTCTGATGGAGAAGGACCGACCACCGAAGCTATAGAAATCTGAATATTTCCCATCAAGTTCCTTTCCGTTTTCAACAGAAAACTCAAGTCGACCTGTTAGCGAAAGAAACTGAAGTGAGTTGAAGCACTCTCGGTTGATATCAGAACATTCGAGTTCCTCTAGATCTATTAATATAAGATATCATACGATTATGACATCGCGAATTCAAAATACCGTGCTATAGCCAATCGGCAGTTAGACTATTCTCTCGCGCAGACATTTCTGACATCGTATCTAAATACTTTGCTAGATCATATTCATTACAATATCTGCCGAACGATAGCACGAATAGGCCCCTAGTCACTTCCGGACCGATCCTATAATATGTATTGTTTTTCAATTTCCCTAGTATAGTAAACGTATGTGTTCTTGAAGAACATTCAATTATTTGGTGGAAACTAACACTAAAACTTACATATAATATACAGTACTCACCCAGATTACTAGTTGTTAAGAGTTCATCTTTAACTCCTTGAGCAACGCTACTGTGAACAAGGTTTTCTGCAAGGAAAACAGGCTTTAAAAATAATGGCTTTCCAAAATTCGACCCCAATACAACTACTCATTGCTGCGACGTCAGCCAAATTGACCGTTTAATGCACAACACATACATACTTCAGCATTATCACTATTGTGAGATCATCGTGGTGATCTAGTTATAATCATAGCGAGACATCAAACTAACCAGGTTAGGGCAATCCCGCTCTCTAAAATGAAGGTTAAAAAGGCCGTTTTTGCTCAATAACTTTTGATTCTTTCCTAACCAATGCTTCAAAACTTCAGACTCATTAATTTATCTACTGTTCCATGTCATAAAAGTAATTTGCCATTTGAAGAACCGGTCAATGTTGTTTAAGCAGCGCGACTCATGTTTGGCCTATTATTATGTAAATTAGATAGATGACAATTTGTTTTTTGACTACCATTTGATGAGGATATATATGTCTGTGTGCGCCTCAAGAAGATTTTGCTGAATTTATTATGTGGACTGATTTATTGAGCGAAAACGACATTTTTTACCTCTATTTAAAAGAGCGGGATCGCCCTAAAAGTGACATGTGAATACTAGTATACACGACAATGGACCTAAGGCCTGATGATGTATTTATAGATCTTTCAATCAAGTGATGAACTGTGCATTCATCATCTGCATGATAGGCGCTCACTTAGCCAGAAATGTAGCATCGCTTATGTAACATGAAACTAATTAAACTGTCAATGGACAGTACATGTGCCGCAAGGCGTGAAGTCCTATATGTAACCCGATACACCAAATTAAGCATGCTCTTCCGGCTGTGACAGTCCAGGGACCTCGCGCTGGCAATTAAGTTGATGTCGTGTTAGATGAGAGAGGTGACATGGTACGGGTAATTTAATTGTATCACGGCATCCCCAGCGGACATTTAATTGTCATGGATGTTGGGGGCCTACATTGCATCATGGGATAGAACGTCATCAGGTTTCGGGACCATTGAAGTGTTAAAATGTCCACTGGTGGTTTACGTCTAGGCATTTAACAAGATGTTTTTCGCAGTCTATCTTAAACTCATCTAGGATTTACATTCTCAACATGTGCTATTTTTAATGATTGTCCTGCATTTAAAATCATGGGAACGACGACTAAAACTGGGATTTACACCGAAATAACTTTAACACAGGCCTAGGTATATGTTCAATCGATTCAAAAGAGGAGAATGAAGGCGTTTCCTAAGTTCAGAGGAAGAGACAGAGGGTGAACCAGCCAACTGTTCTCCCGTCGCACAAGCTAATCACCCACAGTGTGCTTTCGCCGCACAAAATAATCAGGTCATTGGGGTGTCGTCGCTGTCTTCAAGCACATACGTATAAAGAACAAGGCTACCTGTCTTCATTTATCAATTTCCAGATCGAGATAAAAGTGCATGCCTTGTAAATTGGAGCGATATGCAAAAGGTGGAAAAGAACTGTCGACGACGGGTGACCATATGACTATACAAGAAAGCATCCTTCGGCACCTAGCATTCAGATCTGAGAATACGGTGGATTCTCGGACGTAGCCTTAGTATCTCAGCCGCGCTTCTGTTGCAGCTGTTCATGTCAAGACCATGAACTAACACTCACCCAGTATGAAATCCTGTCCTCTCTTAGCTTCATTATAATTTAGTCCGTATTCCTTCGCCGCGCCCTCGTTAGCACACAAAATGTAACCTGTTCCATCCACTTCGAAGTATGTAATCTGGTCAGGCTGGTACATACCAAAGATTTTCCATTTCTGCATTCTCACCTCTTTGTAAAACAGAACAGAAAAATCGGTTAGTCCTTTGCGGTGATGTTTTCCGAAGTTAAGTTATGAAACTCCTAAAAAATATTTCAGATCCTAAAACATATTACAGATGAATGGAAGAATGCAACGCATTCCGCATATTAAGTAACCTACGATATATGCCTCCATTTTCCAAACCTATTAAAATTCTGACAGGGCCAGTGAAGCGGTGTAGAAACTTTTATGATGTGGTAAATACAGAATTTACTTTAGAAAGTAAGGCAATCGTCAAATGGGAATCACTGCTCGGAGATGAAAGACTAGAACTTATTGAAGTGTACAAGCGTGTGTTTCATTGTACACAATATAGTAAACTAAGAGATTTACAATATAAGATCCAACTAAGAATACTTCCTACCAATTCTTTTCTAAAATCGCCATTGTGGATAGCGATGTCTGTAACATTTGTGAGAAGGAATTTGAGACTATCGAACACTTATTCGTATATTGTTCTGATGCAAAACATACGGTCAGATATTGAGAACTGGTTAAGACAAAAAGTGAGCATGAGCGGGAACATCAGTCCAAACACCATTATTTTTGGATGCAAAAAAAATCAATCTGCATTGAATACCCTATTGATGTTAACTAAACAATATGTATACAGCTACAAACTCGGGAAGTGTAGAGCAAATTTTATACCACTTGCAGAAATATTCAAGAAGCACTACTCATAGGTGCAACAGAATGAAAATAGAAAACAACAATTGTCACAGTTGACAAAACTTGGATTTTATCCGAAGACGTTCTCACTACAGAGGACAAGGACAATTCGTGCGTGTTACTGGAGTGATGGTCACCCAAACTTAAATACATATATTTCCATTGGACAAATACAAAATTATGGACACGGATATTCTTTAATGGACGATGGCTGAATTATGAATGACGGACCAGACGCTTGTAATAAATATCAATTTGGTGGGCTACAACCTTTTTCGTCTATGTGGTTTTTCTCGAATATTCTCCTAATAACGGCCAGAAACATAGGCAACGATTATAGTTGTCTTTCCTTTCCTTTGTGAGTTAGGAAACTGCATGTATCAGGGACACCGAGTCATTGTATCAGAATTGATATACTAGCCGCGGATTTTTACGAATAAATCTGGACTAATCTCCGCTGCATCGTGTTGTTCTGCATCGCATGGGTCGGAATGATTTATTACTGTTGGTCAGCCAACTAAGTGACATTTTTTGATAACAAATGAGACATACATACAGTCGGAATAACCTCGGATGTTGGCGATAATTCGCTCTTCCCGTAACTATCTGAAACTCGTGCCTTGAGAAAAAAAACTTTGTATCTCACAATTCAACCCAACATACGGCTTGTATCGTTAATTGAGACTTCCGTTTGGATTACGGCCTGCGCCGGAAGAGTTTCGGAGGAGCCAGGGTCAGGCATTAGAAGATCTTCGAGAAATGTAACGTAGCCATGATAACACATCTTATCCACCGAGGGAGCATCCGCCCACCACGACCACAATGTTCGCAACTGATAGGAACGTTGTCGCGAAACTAACCTAGCAAAAAACAACGTGGAAAAAGTCCAATTTGATCGACCCGAAGAGCCATGTATTGGACATGTCTGAAGGGGCAACTGGAGTAGGGCGGGTCCTAGGGTTCGTAGCCTGCCTCAGCAAATTTTAGTTCAGTGATGCTTGTGAATCAACGCTGAAACTAACTTCAAGATACGGAGTTTTACTGGTTCTCAAGTTCATGACCAAGGTCACATCAAGTCAAATCGATTATTGTATACGCGTCCCTTCTCAAATATGACACGAGTTCACACTTCGGTGCTCTTCGGTCCGGAACGGCCTCAGCGCGGCTCAACGTTACCCAGAACGACCAACCGATCGCATATGCCATTGACTCTCATCGATCCAAAATCACATATGTTGAAACAGATAAAAAGCTTGTGGCTGTTACATATGCAGGATATCCTTCAGTATATCTATGGACGACCATTCGATTACGATGTACCCGTTGGTATTGTACAGTTTTCTGTGGCAAACACACAGCGAAGAAAGGTTGCTTGATTTAAAGTCGAACTCAAGGTTATTTCGTTAATATGGTGACAACCAGTTTGGTTTGTGGAGGAAGCCGGAGTACCCAGAGGGAGCCACCGCCCATGGGCAAGTAATTGGCAAACTTTCACATGCACCAGCGGGGCTCCAACCCGTTCAGCGGTGTGAGGCTAGCGGTCACCAGCGAAGCGTCTCAGCCCACTCTGTCATGCATATACATGGACCCTGATTCAACGCTAGAAAGAAATGGATCACATGTGCTTAACTCGAGGAGTGTATCACATATCTCAAATGTGCCGCTTTACATATATGAACAGCCGCGCCCAGAGCGGGACTGTGATACACTAGCTATACTCTACAAAACGAGTTGGAAATTGATCTGAATTAAAAAAGACTGGGCAATACTGGAAATTTGGCTTTAGGAGCGATATTGTGTTTATATATTTATGGTCAGCTTGGATTTGGGTCTTAATCATATCCTGTAGCATCTGCGTAAGTCCAGGTAATCCCTGAACCCTCGATGAAGATTTAACTGGACCTTATTGGTTATACGGATGAGTTCTCGAGTCGTTGCATCTGTTACACAATCTCATACATTTCATTCCCAGAGGTTTTTTGAATTGGCGCATCGGTATCTCAAGCCTGAGGATTTCGCTTTTGACACCCGATGTCCGCCTGACTTCAATGAAATTCAAACCAGTCAAAACTCAAATCTCGCTGCGGATTGGCCTGATGAGCTGCTCCAGCGCGCTCACTGATTGGTTTGGTGTAGTGGAAACCCCTCGAGCTATTTATATCCTGAACTGCTATCGGTAACTAACCAAGCCAGTGTATCGATCGTTACCTTTCGATTGATACATTGGCTCGCGAGGATGGTCCTGTAAATGCAGTCTTTCGGTTATACATAAACCCATGCAGAAATCCTTTGTAAACAGCATCTGGCTATTGAATGTTGGCTCTGACGCTTGTATTCACTGATAATGGAAATATTTTTTTTCATCTCGATTCTCAATGAAGCGTTTTCACAGATCTGAATTATTGATAGAGAATGAACTCCGCACAGCAGAGGGATGTGGTGAAGACTGATGACAACATACTTAGAAAAAAACTGAAAAGTAGTTTGTATTCATCTGTAACGAACAACATGACAATCACGACCATATTATCATCATAAAGGTAACTATATAGACTGGTTGCATCTCTTTTTATAGCCATACATTGTGGAGGCTAAGAATGTCCGGTGGTTAAGAGTGTCCGGGTCCTATCTTATAACCCAGCTAGGACACTTTTCTGCACATTGGGGACAAGTGTCCGTCCTTGGTTGCAATAGAAAAGGATATAAAAAGGGACACTAATCATCAGGACATTCTTATCCATCACACCGGCAATAACATGTGTTCTGCATGGCTGTACGAGGGAGGCATTCAGTCTATCCAGTTATCAACGGATGCCTGGTATGCATACCCTGGTCCCAGTCACTGGGGTCCATAAGAAGGTCGTGCCAACGTTTGTACCCAAGGGCGTATAACTCCTGTACCACAGCAGTGTTGTAGTCACTAATCGCAACCTCAGCAATGGCGTTGTTTTCCTAGACAAAGGTCCAGGATAAAATCAGCTCAATATCAAAATTATCCGACTATCGATCCCAAAATTACTAAAGTCTGTCCATTTTAATCAGTCGTCTACTTTAGAGCTTGTCAAAAAATCAATATTTAACTTTGAATAAATTTTCTTTTTTGACGGCGTTTAGAACAAACTGAACTCTACAAAATGACTTCGATTTCTCTATGATATCGATAATATATCACGCTTGAAATAACTTTGTAATTTTCTCCTTATGAAACTTTAGTGCAGTTGTTTCATGTACCGGGTCCACGTACATAGGGAGACGTCATGATATATTCTTGTCTGCTGTCACAAAGGTCATTGATGCCGTATATAGTAATAACTGGCGGTCAGTGGAAGTGTCGGTTATTTCCCATGCCCAGTGAAATTGCCGAATGATAAACCGCACACACCTCTATGGCTGTACAAGGCACTGTTGACCTTTGTGATAGTAAACATGAATATATTATGACGTCTCCCTATGTAACTGAGGCCCGGCACATGAAACAACCGTACTGGAATATTATATGGAGAAAATTACAAAGTTATTTCAAGCGTGATATATTATTGATATCAAGAAGTACTGGTGGTCATTTTGTAGAGTTCAGTTTGTTCTACACGATGCAGAAAAAGAATTTATGCAGAGTTAACTACTGATTTTTGACAAGCTCCAAAGAAGACGACTAATTAAATGTACAGACTATAGTATTGATTTCTGCAATGTAAATAGATGAGTTTATGGTTGTCAGATATTTTTAAGGAGAGAGCGGTCTAGTACAAACTTATCAAGGTATCGTTTAAAGTCTCGAGATATTTCAATCCTGTATGACTGATTGGTTTATATGGCCATAAATGCCCGGCATACAAAACATTTATCCAGCGCTCATGTCCGACTGGGATACGTTCATACAACCAGAGATTATCTGCTGCACTAACCTGAAGCGAGACGTAAGCATGGGTTTCTGCGCTGTTTATAGTGACCGACTCGGGCTCGAGGTCTTGGGAGAAGGTAGAGCCATTCTGGAAGACAAATCTCACACCCCGGGAGACATACTCGTCCGTGCTGTGGAAAGACATCATTTATAGTTGAATTGCATCGAACAGGCCAACGAAAATAACGCATTCCTTTCTAAAAATTGGAATTGACAAATCCAATGTATTTTTAAATTGGACGATATTCCTAGATGCATTTCCATAAAAAAAAACTGTTTACCATTTCAATTTGATTACCATGATTATTATGTTGCCGGAACATAATCACCGTTTTTCCCATCACGAAAGATATGTGGCAATATCCTGCATTCGCGAGTTTGTATTGTTCAATTTCCAGTAATAAAATGTCACCATTACGACATTCGATGACGTATATACGGACACAACCTAACCCAGAAACTCTGGCTGTGATAGGTAAATTTAGGGTAACGGAGCGTGGCATTCCTATCACAGCCCAGATCGCGCCTAGGTTAAATTTTCGCGATAAAAATTTGACTCGCGAAAAGCGGCTTTTCGCTGACGAAAACAACGAAACGGGAGAGAAAAAATATGCCAATTTGATACAGTTTGATCGACCTGAGCTTCTTTAACCATGTACCATCTCTCATGACTGTTTTGATGCTGACAAAATGTGATCAAATGTGTGAGAAAAAACTTCCATTGATTTTAACGTTTTCGCGTCTTTCTGACATCTTGTGAGAGTATGACCTTGATCTCGTGACCTTCCTGATCACGTGAATAAACCCACGTCGCTATTGGTTCTTGATGACGTGAGTCAGAAGACCAACCCCATTCTGCGCATGTCCCTGTAAACTATGGCGAAAGAAACCCAACGGCAAAATGACAAAATCTGTGTTTGATGGCAGATTCCATCTAATTAAAGGAGTCTTTAGGTGGTTGTCATAGTGCTGGAGATGCCAAATCACATTATTTATTCGACAAAATGCTTTTTGTGCGTCTGTCTCAATTCCCCATGTTGTGTGCAGTTAAAGATCTCGAGCGACTGACGTCTTATTTATTTTTTTCCTTTTCGGTCTGTATATGTGATTCGGGCTAAAGGGGTCAGCAACAACAATCAAAAAAAAAATAGACTCCTTAGCCGATGTTTTCGGGCTAGGACACAACCCCGCTCACACATCGCGTTGTTTGAATCCGATCGAATAACGCCTTCAGTTTTGCACACGATCGAACTACTTTTCATATGCTTGCCACATATAAACGACGGGAATAATCTCCAGATCATTCTTCTTAACGCTAGATCAACAGAGGTATAATGCAGAATTGAAAAGTAATCTGATCTTTCCACAAACATCGCCTCTACCATATATGATGTCAGTTCCGGCGGTGTGCCGCACGGGCGAGAATTCTATCCGAAAATCTGACTGGTGGCTGGGGTGTTATCATGCTCCAGTGAGGTGGTTGGGGTGAAGCTTGCAGGTACATGGGAGAGGGAACAAGAATTGGGAGGCGAATTAACGAGGAAGATTTGAGGATGAGTATGGAGGAGAAGAAGCTGGAGGCGTTGGAGGAGGAGGAGAAAGGGATCCAACCAATTGGAATCATACAATAATTTGTAAAGAATTGTCCACCATGTTTGGTCAGGTGTTACCTAAGACTACATCGAGGAACCTAAAACCTCATAAAATTGCAATTCCCGATTTCATTTCAATTGCTTCATCAATGCAGACGAAGACTAAACTCATGTATTTACATATATTATATTGAGTGGATAAGATTAAGGCATGATGTTGATTACGCTATACAAATACAATCCATCGTCCATTTTAATATGTCGATAATCTTGAAACTATATGACATTTCAACAAAATATATTAACAAATATTTTCGTACATAATTCATTCGTATGAAACCTACTATTTTTAAAAACATATATAATATTTAAATTTCAGACATAGCATTCACTTTTACAACAGACGATCCGTGAATCTCCAAAGGTTATTTCATTTTCTCGAGGCTTAGAAGACAATCTATTACAATTTAAATAGTGAACCATTCCAGATGGCCTATCATTAAGCTATACAAATTCATGTGGACGTCAGTGCGACTGAATAACGGTTTTCCACTGGATAAAGTGACGACTGTCGATGGTAAGCATTTCGTATTAAAAACCTGTTTGCGACCGCATTCACTGTTCCTTGATATGCTGTCTGTCTGACTGGAACTTGGAAGGTCATTCGTTCGTGTAAGACTGCTTGTCGCAATGCTTTGTAACCTTTTTACCCATAAACCAAGCAATATTGTCATTCTACCCAACATGCAGCTTCCAGTCGCTATTTAGGAGAATAATGTGAAACCATCTTGACATGGTCGCACTGCTCGGATGCGCGTTTTTCTGGGGTTTGAATCTGGGCCTTGGGCATCTTCACAACGTCATGGTCTATCTTTGAACCAAAGACGAAACCTTGACCATCTCGCATTGCAGACCGCGTTCCGCCCACTTTCGTTGAATTCTTCAATTACAAAGCTTGTAAGATATTTGACGAATACGTATTTTCAATAAATTATGAAAATTGATAAATACAATTATTTTTTCGATATTTTCCAGATATATATTTCCTTTATATTTATCGATTTTTAAAAAGTTTTGAAAATGTATTAACCTACAGTCGCATTTCCCATGAACACGATGCATTCCCATGTGTACCAGGGGTATCTAGGATAGAGATACCCACCAGGGGTATCTAGGATAGAGATACCCACCAGGGGTATCTAGGATAGAGATACCCACTAGGGGTATCTAGGATAGAGATACCCATTAGGGGTATCTAGGATAGAGATACCCACTAGGGGTATCTAGGATAGAGATACCCACTAGGGGTATCTAGGATAGAGATACCCCTGGTTCCAGCGAGGATGGGGCTCAGGAGACTGGGGCTGATATTCAACATGGTTTTTCACCAAAATATCTTGCCAACAACGACACAGATACTGCTGAAAAGGAGATACAAGTACAGGTGACGTATAAAGAAATCCAATCGTCGACGTTTCACGTCTTGTATCGGACCCGTAAAGACATTCAAAAACAGACGGTCACTGGTTTCATGTTGTTGTTGTTGTTGTTAGATTGTTTGTCCAATTTTTCGATACAGCTCTCTGAATAACTGAATAACTAGGTCTCGTGTCAAGAATGCAGACGTCATTGTTTGTGTTTGGGCAGCGTTTCAGTACAAGTATACATGGCAGAAAATTGAAGAGCCTGTGTATCAGAGTCGCATGTTGGTTGATTTCATCAAATCCATTATTTTAAAAGCATAACTTATCGTCCAAGTTCTTTTTTTCAAATCCGAGAGGCGATGGATAGTGTATTTGCGTGTTGACACTGTATACTTGTAGAAACTGAAAGCTGCGTTTCTGAAATAATGTGACAATGGTTTGATTTGTTCACAAGAATACCTTGTGATTAGCATTGTATGGGGTTTTGCGCCAATACGTGACAATAACGTTCCACGTGGAACCATAGCATATGGTACCAAGAAACACTGAATGACTACACTGTGCATGGTGGCAAACATTTTTTCAAATTTCAAAATATTACCATCAATAATTTTGGGGGAAAAACTCATCTTTCATT
>JAVTVY010011206.1:0-54491 GCA_036873755.1 Hanleya hanleyi | reverse complement strand
AGTCGGGGAACTGGGGTCGCTACGGAAGGATTTTGCAAGTCATGGGTGGCTGTATGTAAAATGAGGATTTGTCTCGAAAATATAAAAAGCGGAACACGGACTTTACCCCTACAATAGGGGAAAACTCCTATCAATCTGGTCCCAAAGGGCTAATATCGGTACCCGGGCTTATCGGGTTCTGACTGGAGTGGGTGTATGTAAAATTAGGATTTGTCCCGAAAATATAAAAAGCGGAACACGGACTTTACCCCTACACTAGGGGAACACCCCTATCAACCCTATCCCAAAGGGCTAATAATGGTCCCTGGCTTATCAAGGCCTGCTGAGAGAGTGGGGGAGTGGGTGCATGTAAAATTAGGATTTGTCCCGAAAATATAAAAGGTGGAACACGGACTTTACCCTAAAATAGGGGAAAACTCCTATCAACCACGTCTAGTGGAGCTTGCCGGAGCCTACCGACAGAGGTAGGATGGGGGAGTGGGTGCATGTAAATTGAGGATTTGTCCCGAAAATATAAAAAAGTGGAACACGGACTTTACCCTTACAATAGGGGAAAACTCCTATCAACCCTATCCAAAAGGTCGAATATCGGTCTCCCGGGCTTATCGGGGTCTGCTGAGAGAGGTAGCGTGGGGGAGTGAGTGCATGTAAATTGAGGATTTGTCCCCGAAACTATAAAAAGCGGAACACGGACTTTACCTCTAAAATAGGAGAAAATTCCTATCAACCACGTCTAGTGGGGCTTACCGGAGCCTGCCGACGGAGGTAGGATGGGGGAGTGGATGCATGTAAATTGAGGATTAGTCCCGAAAATATAAAAAGCGGAACACGGACTTTATCCCTACAATAGGGGAAAACTCCTATCAACCACGTCTAGTGGGACTTATCGGAGCCTGCCGACAGAGGTAGAGTGGGGGAGTTGGTGTATGTAAATTTAGAATTGGAACACGGACTTTACCCGTAATATAGGGGAAACCCCTATTAACCAGGTCTAGATGGTCATGTATAGACCGGAGAGAGAACAGCACCAACAACACCAACAACACCAACAAGTGTTCATATAGTTTATTATCCCCTCCCGTACATCATACCCACGATGGAGGAGCCGCGTTGGATATTTTTACAATACAAGTAGGCTCTTGTCCAATCAGAAGCCGCCATTTGGTGCTGCATCTGTCATATTCGTTCTTGTCCGTTAGATGTATTCTCGGCTGCTCTTATCCAATCAAAAACAAAAAATGTACTCTGTTCATGTCCATGTATACATACTCTGTTCATGTCCATGAACATACACTCTGCCCATGTTGCCATATAGCTGAACTATTGCGGAATGCGACGTTAAACCTTAATTCTCTCTCTCTTCATGTACATGCACTCTATCCATGTACATGTTTCTTGTCCATGTCCATGTAGCCTGTCCATGTACATGTACCATCACCAATCTGTATTATACCAAATCTGTCCTGTATGGTACCATATTTGCCCTCTATTATACCACATATGTTCTGTATTATACCAAATCAATTTGTATGGTACCATATTTGTCCTCAATTATAGCATATATGTTCTGTATTACTTACCAAATCAGTGCTGTAGTGCCATATTTGTCCTCAATTATAGCATATATGTTCTGTATTATACCAAATCGGTGCTGTATTATACAGTACCTGTCCTGTATTATAACAAATCTGTGTTGTATTATACAATATCTGTCCTGTATTATACCAAATCTGTCCTGTATGGTACCATATTTGTCCTCTATTATACCATATATGTTCTGTATTATACCAAATCGGTGCTGTATTATACAGTATCTGTCCTGCATTATAACAAATCTGTGTTGTATTATACCATATCTGTCCTGTATTGTACCACATGTCCTGTATTATACAATATATGTTCTGTATTATACAATATTTGCCCTCTATTATACCATATCTGTGTTGTATTATACCATATCTGTCCTGAATCATATCATATCTGTGCTGTTTTACACAATATCTGTCCTGTGTTATACAATATCTGTCCTGTATTATACCAAATGTGTCCTGTATTGTACCATGTTTGTCTTGTATTATACAATATATGTTCTGTATTATACCAAATCTGTTCTGTATTATACAGTATCTGTCCTGTGTTATACCAAATCTGCGCTCTATTATACCATATCTGTCCTGTATTGTACCACATGTCCTGTATTATACAATATATGTTCTGTATTATGCAATATTTGCCCTCTATTATACCATATCTGTGTTGTATTATACCATATCTGTCCTGAATCATATCATATCTGTGCTGTTTTACACAATATCTGTCCTGTGTTATACAATATCTGTCCTGTATTATACCAAATGTGTCCTGTATTGTACCATATTTGTCTTGTATTATACCATATCTGTCCTGAATCATATCATATCTGTGCTGTTTTACACAATATCTGTCCTGTGTTATACAATATCTGTCCTGTATTATACCATATCTGTCCTGTATTGTACACTTTATATGTTCTGTATTATACAAGATATGTTCTGCATTATACAATCGGATAGCTGTTGTCGTGAATAACAACAAGTTCAGCAATGTTCATACAGTTTATTATCCCCAATGTTACATCATACCCAGGCTGGGGGAGCCACCCTGGGCATGTTTAGTATGTTCACAGCAAAACAAATTGAAATATCAAACACTATGTTTTATTATTTAACGCACAATCACATTAGGTACAAGTGTTTGCTGAGCTAAAGTCAACGATCAGCATGTAGACATATAGAGTATGTACGGCATGTTATGGTATTCATCAGTGCACGGGTGACGCGTTCATCCGAGGGGGTTGATCAGTTTAGCCACGAAGAACGTAACATTGGTGACCGGCTCCACTGTCCACTTGGTGTTGGGGCGTTGTTGTTGAGCCCATTCCAAGGCATCCACGGTGTCCACTTTCTTCAGCATCGTCTCTAGCGACGCCCGGTTAATGATGGTAAACGGTTGTTCAAATACCCGGATGTTACTGCTCGGGTAAAAGTATCGGACTTGGTCTGTCTCCTTATACTGCAGCACATAACCAAACGCCAGATTCAACTTGAAGGCTGTAGTTTGATCGTTGAAGATGGCTTCCACGTAGATGCGTAGAAGGGCGAGGTCGGTCAGTCGGAAATTGCAGATATCTTGAATAGGGCGATGACGGTGGAAACAGTGCCGGATCATGGGCCACTGGCGCCGATAGATGTCACTCACTGGATGGTCTTCGTGTAACAGATCGCTAGGAACATTTATGGAATCGTCCGCGAAGTGTACTTTGCCCCCCACGTCGTACAAAATCTGGCCCAAGGTCTTGTCGTCGGAATTCGACTGTTGAATTAGGGCGACATCATCATCATCGGTCCTCGTGCGATGGATGGGAGTTCCCGCTGTCTCGATGCTGGTGCCTGCAGGCTCCTCTACCTGCAAATATGGCAGCGGAACAGGTGTCGTGTGCGTTGGTGTCGCAGCAACTGACTGGTCAGTTTGAAAAGCCGACCACATTCTTCGCATGGACGCTTGGGTGGCCCATGGATTGAACATTCATGGGGCTGTAAATGATCTGGGCGCTGAAACGACAGTGTACATATCGTACAGCGATACCGGGTGGTTCCGTCGTGCTTGGTAGCCACATGGCGGCGCAAGTCGTGCAGACGAGTGAATGATTTCGAGGACGTAGTACAAGTGAACATCTTGGTGGTTGACAGAACTGACCTTTGGCCCCTGCGCACAATTTTTATCCGGTATGTTTTGACAGCGCGCGCAGGGGTCAAAGGTCAGTTCCGGTCACGTGAACGGAAGCGGAAGTGACCTCACAGAGGTCATATGCAAATTATTGAGGACAACAGGGGTCCAAATGCTCTTGCAGAATACCGGATAATAATGGCGCGCATGGGTCAAAGGTCACTTCCGTTCAATATGGGTCATCATAGATACTCAAACTTCTTATTATCAATACATCTACAATACTGACCTACTCCTTCCGACAGGGGGTGCCACCTGTCTTGTGACAACTTTCGGTTCCGGCCACGTGACAGTAAACATGGAAAACCCCGGATGTAAGATGGGGACCCGGATGTAAAACCACAGTACCCGGGTGGGAGACGGAGGAACGACGGGAAAAACCCACTGGAAAACCCGGATGTTGACAAGGTCCCGGATGTAAAATCCACTGCCCACGCATACACGCACGCGCGCGCGCAATGCGGCTCAGTCGTACATCTCGGTCCTCGACTTGGAGGTACTTGAACTGAGTGTACTAAAAATAGATCACCAGCTAGCGTGCTATAAAAGGGAAGCGGCCTGGCCGTTTCCTCAGACACTCTGTCAGCCGCCAAGATGTTCACTTGTACTTCGTGCTCGAAATCATTCCCTCGTCCGCACGACTTGCGCCGCCATGAGGCTACCAAGCACGACGGAACCGCCCGGTATAGCTGTGCGAGGTGTGGGAAAATATTTAATCGCCTGGACAGTCTACGGTGTCACGAACGGACAGTGCATGGGGCACCCAAGCATCTATGCGAGGAATGTGGTCGGCTTTTCAAACTGATCAGTCAGTTGCCGCGACATCAACGCACACGGCACCCTGTTCTGCAGCCACGTTTGCAGGTAGAGGAGCCCGTAGGCACCAGTATCGAGACAGCGGGAACTCCCGCCCATCGAACGAGGGCCGATGATGATGTCACCCTAATTCAACAGTCAAATTCCGACGACAAGACTTTGGGCCAGATTTTGTACAGCGTGGAGAGCAAAGTACACTTCTCGGACGAATCCATAAATGTTCCTAGCGATCTGTTACACGAAGACCATCCAGTGAGTGACATCTATCGGCGCCATTGGCCCATGATCCGGCACTGTTTCTACCGGCATCGCCCTATTCAAGATATCTACAATTTCCGACAGACCGACCTCGCCCGTCTACGCATCTACGTGGAAGCCATCTTCAACGATCAAACTACGGCCTTCAAGTTGAATCTGGCGTTTGGGAGGAGGGAGGGAATTTGGCTTAATGTCACACTCAAGTTTGTTCCACTCATATGGTGACAGTCAGTTTGGTTGGTGGAGGAAGCCGGAGTACCCGGAGAGAACCACCGCCCTTCGGCAAGTAACTGACAAGTAAACTTTCACACATGGACCAGCTGGGCTCGAACCCGTGCCGATTCAACGGTGTGAGGCTAGCGGTCACCAGCGAAGCGCCTTAGACCACTCGGCCACCGAGGGCCCGATCTGGCGTTTGGTTATGTGCTGCAGCATAAAGAGACAGACCAAGTCCGATACTTTTACCTGAGCAGTAACATCGGGGTATTTGACCAACCGTTTACCATCATTAACCGGGCGTCGCTAGAGATGATGCTGGAGAAACTGGACACCGTGGATCCCTTGGAATGGGCCCAACAACAACGCCCCAACACCAAGTGGACAGTGGAGCGGGTCACCAATGTTACGTTCTTCGTGGCTAAACTGATCTACCCCCTCGGATGAACGCGTCACCCGTGCACTGATGAATACCATAACATGCCGTACATACTCTATATGTCTACATGCTGATCGTTGACTTGAGCTCAGTAAACACTTGTACCTAATGTGACTGTGCGTTAAATAATAAAACATGGCTTTTGATATTTCAATTTGTTTTGCTGTGAACATACTAAACATGCCCAGGGCGGCTCCCCCAGCCTGGGTATGATGTAATATTGGGGATAATAAACTGTATGAACATTGCTGAACTTGTTGTTATTCACGACAACCGCTATGCGATTGTATAATACAGAACATATATTGTATCATACAGGACATATATGGTACAATACAGGACAGATATGGTATAATACAGCACAGATTTGGTATAATACAGGACGGATACTGTATAATACAGCACAGATTTGGTATAATACAGAACATATATTGTATAATACAGGACAAATATGGTACAATACAGGACAGATTTGGTATAATACAGGACAGCTATTGTATAACACAGGACAGATATGCTATAATACAGCACAGATATGGTATAATAGAGGGCAAATATTGTATAATACAGAACATATATTGTATAATACAGGACATATATGGTACAATACAGGACAGATATGGTATAATACAACACAGATTTGGTATAGCACAGGACAGAGACTGTATAATACAGCACAGATTTGGTATAATACAGAACATATATGGTATAATAGAAGGCAAATATGGTACAATACAGGACAGATTTGGTATAATACAGGACAGATATTGTATAACATAGGACAGATATTGTGTAAAACAGCACAGATATGATATGATTCAGGACAGATATGGTATAATACAACACAGATATGGTATAATATAGGGCAAATATTGTATAATACAGAACATATATTGTATAATACAGGACATATGTGGTACAATACAGGACAGATGTACATGTACATGAAGAGAGAGAGAATTAAGGTTTAACGTCGCATTCCGCAATATTTCAGCTACATTGCAACATGGACAGAGTGTATGTACATGGACATGAACAGCGTATGTATACATGGACATGAACAGAGTACATTTTTGTTTTTGATTGGATAAGAGCAGCCGGGAATACATCTAACGGACAAGAACGAATATGACAGATGCAGTGCCAAAAGGCGGCTTCTGATTGGAAAAGAGCCTACTTGTATTGTAAACACACCCAACGCGGCTCCTCCATCATGGGTCTGATGTACGGGAAGGGATAATAAACTATATGAACACGTATTGGTGTTGTTGTTGGTGGTGTTCTCTCTCCGGTCTATACATGACCCTCTAGACCTGGTTGATAGGGGTTTCCCCTATTTTAGGGGTAAAGTCGGTGTTCCGCTTTTTATGAAAGCAAGCCAGTCTGACCCACGAGAGCTTCACACTGATACCCCACACGGTCCATTCGGATCACTATCCGTATAGAAGACGGAGGAACGAGTGGAAAAACCCACTGGCCAACTGGGTATGCGCCGATTGGCGCGAGCTCCGATGAAAACAAGCCAGTCTGACCCACGAGAGCTTCACACTGATACCCCACACGACGCATACGGACCAATAGTGGTCCATCTCTACACCGAATACCTTCCTTCACTGCCCCAAAATGCCCACTTTGGCTACAACTCGTACTGATGACGTCACCGATGACGCGACAGATGACGTGAACAAATCAAATCGGGATGTACACCGCGGGAACTACAACATGACACCTCCCACGACGCATTCGGACCAAGGATGGTCACTCTCTACCCAAAATACCTTCCTTCACTGCCCCAATGCCCACTTTGGCTACACTCGTACTGATGACGTCACTGATGACGTCACCGATGACGTCACAGATGACGGGGACATCCCTCAAATCGGGGTTTATACCCCGAGAGCTACAAAATGACACCCCCACGACGTATTCGGCCCAAGGATGGTCCCTCTCTACCCCAAACACACCTCCACACACCCCGTTGGTGATTGTACATGTACATGGACAGGCTACATGGACATGGACAAGAAACATGTACATGGATAGAGTGCATGTACATGAAAAGAGAGAATTAAGATTTAACGTCGCATTCCGCAATATTTCAGCTATATAGCGACATGGACAGAGTGTATGTACGTGGACTTGAACAGAGTATGTATACATGGACATGAACAGAGTACATGTCTTTTTGATTTGATAAGAGCAGCCGAGAATACGTCTAACGGGCAAGAACGAATATGACAGATGCAGTGCCAAATGGCGGCTTCTGATTGGACAAGAGCCTACTTGTATTGTAAACATACCCAACGCGGCTCCTCCATCGTGGGTATGATGTACGGGAGGGGATAATAAACTATATGAACACGTGTTGTTGTTGTTGTTCTCTCTCCGGTCTATACATGACCTTCTAGACCTGGTTGATAGGGGTTTCCCCTATTTTAGGGGTAAAGTCCGTGTTCCGCTTTTTATGAAAACAAGCCAGTCTGACCCATGAGTGCTTCACACTGATGCCCCACACGGTCCATTCGGACCACTATCCGTATGGAAGAGGGAGGAACGACGAGAAAAACCCACTGGCCAACTGCGCATGCGCCGATTGGCGCGAGCTCCGATGAAAACAAGCCAGTCTGACCCACGAGAGCTTCACACTGATAACTCACACGACGCATTCGGACCAATAGTGGTCCATCTCTACACCGAATACCTTACTTCACTGCCCCAAAATTCCCACTTTGGCTACAACTCGCACTGATGACGTCACCGATGACGTGGCAGATGACGTGAACATCCCTCAAATCGGGGTTTATAACCCGAGGGCTACCAAATGACACCCCCACGACGTATTCGGCCCAAGGATAGTCCCGCTCTACCCCAAACACACCTCCACACACCCGCTTGGTTATTTTACATGTACATGGACAGGCTACATGGACATGGACAAGAAACATGTACATGGATAGAGTGCATGTACATGAAGAGAGAGAATTAAGATTTAACGTCGCATTCCGCAATATTTCAGCTATATAGCGACATGGAGTATATGTACGTGGACAGGAACAGAGTATGTATACATGGACATGGACAGAGTACATGTTTTTTTTGATTGGATAAGAGCAGCCGAGAATACATCTAACGGGCAAGAACGAATATGACAGATGCAGTGCCAAATGGCGGCTTCTGATTGGACAAGAGCCTACTTGTATTGTAAACATACCCAACGCGGCTCTTCCATCGTGGGTATGATGTACGGGAGGGGATAATAAACTATATGAACACTTGTTGGTGGTGATGTTGTTGTTGTTCTCTCTCCGGTCTATACATGACCCTCTAGACCTGGTTGATAGGGGTTTCCACTATTTTAGGGGTAAAGTCCGTGTTCCACTTTTTATATTTTCGGGGTGAATTCTAAATTTACATACACACACTTCCCCACCCTACCTTTCTCAGCAGGCCCCGATAAGCCAGAGACCGATATTAGCCCTTTTGGACAAGGTTGATAGGAGTTTCCCCCTATTGTAGGGGTAAAGTCCGTGTTCCGCTTTTTATATTTTCGGAACAAATCCTCAATTTACATGCACCACTCCCCCACCCTACCTTTCTCAGCAGGCCCCGATAAGCCAGAGACCGATATTAGCCCTTTTGGATAAGGTTGATAGGAGTTTTCCCCTATTGTAGGGGTAAAGTACGTGTTCCGCTTTTTATATTTTCGGGACAAATCCTCAATTTACATGCACCCACTCCCCCATCCTACCTCTGGGCTGCACACCACCAAATAATCTCCTTAATATTTATGTAGTAAATTGGCCGGGAACATGTAAAAAAAACCCTATTCCCAATATTTCCCGTCGACTAATAACATCTATCGTCAGAAAGCCTGGCTTCTGGCTCCAAACTTATCGATAATTGAGGTGACCTTATGTACCATTTTTCCGAGCCATAGCTAGAGGAAGATATTAATAGTATCTGTGTTCAAGAAAACTGATCGTAGATATATTAATGTCGGAAGCCATAAAGCATTTTTCAGCTCGACTACATACAAGAGATATCATTCATGGGATGTTTCTTTGTTTATAGAGTTGCTTGAATTTCTCATTAAAAATATCTATGTGAAATTTGGCAACACAATATATCAGCAGCATATAGGTATTCCAATGGGTACTAATTGTGCACCCCTGCTGGCTGACCTGTATCTGTTCTCTTATAAATATGACTATATGCAGGCGCTTTCAAAAACCGATCCATTCAAAGCCCGTTCCTTCTCATTCACCAAACGCTATATAGACGATCTTCTCGCTGTGGATAATCGCTATATAAATGACGCAGTGAAGGATATATATCCACCTTCACTGGATTTGAAGGAAACTACAGGTAGCCCTACAGGCACATCATATTTAGATCTCTATCTCTATAAAAATGAAGCGGGCATTCTCTCTCGTCGAATTTATGACAAAAGAGATGATTACAATTTCGACATCGTAAACTATCCCTTTCTGGACAGTAATATTCCAGTGGGACCTGCATATGGCGTATACATATCTCGCTTAGTAGCATTTGCTAGATCCTGTGTTAAATGTGACGATTTTAATCAACATCACAAAACATTGTTGCTGAAACTTATAAAACAGGGCTATTCCACCAAGCGCCTCCACTCAAAGTTTCTCAAATTTGGCGATACATATCGCATACTGATAGCAAAATACGAACGTATCGTCTAATTCCGCTTAACCCGGGGCTAGGGGCCGTATGAACCCATGTACTTCAAGATCCTCGTGGTACTCATATGAACAGTCACAATCAAAGGGTGACTGAGATACATCATTCTTTAGATGACGACTTTACAACGAATATTATGGATTAAGAATACTGATCAGCGATACGGATTTGATATTTTTGGAGCATCATGATGTCTTGCCGGCATCATTGAAAACTGTTGACCGCTTCTCTCTTGCAGGAAACAAGCCTATGTTTATATATACTATGATTGTCTTTTTGAATTCGGTGCTAATACTGTTATATGGAATATGGAATAGGTCTTTGGATTATGGACGCGGATATTCTCTAATGGACGACGGCTGGATTATGAATGACGGACTAGACGCTTGTAATTAGAATAAACACCCCCATGGCGACGGCAGGGCGTGTATAATGAAAATTTCCTGAAATTCATTTTTTATTTTCATCGTGACCAAGAAACTTCTTAGTTATGAAGACCAACTATTGTAGAGAGATAAGCAAAAAGTATTACTCAAAACAATCCACTTCCGGAATAAATATGGTCCAATCTCTGTAGCCGGTCTTCTATTCTCCGGGATAACCCTCGGCACAAGAATCATTTAGTGGTGTGTAACCTCTGTCGGCAGGCTGCGATAAGCCCCACTAGACGTGGTTGATAGGAGTTTTCCCCTATTTTAGGGTTAAAGTCCGTGTTCCGCTTTTTATATTTTCGGGGACAAATCCTCAATTTACATGCACCCACTCCCCCACCCTACCTCGCTCAGCAGGCCCCGATAAGCCCGGGGGATCGATATACGACCTTTTGCATAGGGTTGATAGTTTTCCCCTTTTGTAAGGGTAAAGTCCGTGTTCCGCTTTTTATATTTTCGGGACAAATCTTCAATTTATATGCACCCAATCTCCCATCCTACCTCTGTCGGCAGGCTCCGACAAGCCCCACTAGACGTGGTTGATAGGAGTTTTCCCCTATTTTAGGGTAAAATCCGTGTTCCACCTTTTATATTTTCGGGACAAATCCTAATTTTACATACACCCACTCCCCCACTCTCTCAGCAGGCCTTGATAAGCCAGGGATCATTATTAGTCCTTTGGGATAGGGTTGATAGGGGTTTTCCCCTAGTGTAGGGGTAAAGTCCGTGTTCCGCTTTTCATATTTTCGGGACAAATCCTAATTTTACATACACCCACTCCCCCACTCTCTCAGCAGGCCTTGATAAGCCAGGGACCATTATTAGTCCTTTGGGATAGGGTTGATAGGGGTTTTCCCCTAGTGTAGGGGTAAAGTCCGTGTTCCGCTTTTTATATTTTCGGGGACAAATCCTCGATTTACATGCAGCCACTCCCCCACCCTACCTCTCTCAGCAGGCCCCGATAAGCCCGGGGGATCGATATACGACCTTTTGCATAGGGTTGATAGTTTTCCCCTTTTGTAAGGGTAAAGTCCGTGTTCCGCTTTTTATATTTTCGAGACAAATCCTCATTTTACATACACCCACCCATGACTTGCAAAATCCTTCCGTAGGTACCCCAGTTCCCAGACTCAAATGAATGGAAGTCAGTACATGCAATCCTAATCACGTGACCGCCGCATGATGGTCCTGTAGGAGCGCTTCATTTTGACACCTCACTCGATCCAATCGGTCCATGCAGCGTATTTGAAGTCTGGGGACTACTTTCCGTCCGCGGAGGCAGAACGCATCACCGCCAGACCACATCACTGCGGAGGAATACATGCCCCATGCACTTGACCATCACGTGACCTCCACATTACCTCCACATGAGACGGTGTCCTTTGTGAGACGGCGCACTCTTTTGCCGGTTTTTGCCGGTACTATAATGCACTTGACCTCGACGCCAGATTCTCACGCCAGGTCAACTTGCGATGAAATGCTCGCTGTATACTACTACCCTCATTCTCCCGTTACTCGGAACTTGAATGATGACTGGGGCGTATCGAGACAAGATTACCTACCCGAATATTTCCCGCCATATATGTCCGGCGGGAGTTACGCCATGTCCATCCCTACCGCCAAAGAGCTATTGAGAGTTTGGATAAACTGTCGGTTTCTCCATATCGAGGATGATTATATCACAGGGTTTCTGTCAGCTAGAGCCGGCATTGGCCATTTCCCTCACATTGGTTTTCTTTCGGGACGAGCAAGAAATCCAACGCCTGTGATATGGTCACTGGGCAGTGTAAACCTCAGCCTTAAACAAATGCATGTATTTCACCAAAATATATCTTTTCTTAAAAATATAAGGAAAATTTGTACCAAAGATGAAAAACCGGCAATATAAAATCAGTTCATGGCTGTGTACTTCTTTACGTTATGTCAATCTGCGACAGCTTGATTGTTTGTAGAGTACCTCTGAATGATCCCTCAAACGCCGGTTTTATTCTTATGCACCCATGTAGTGCAAACAGAACAGTTAACTTACCCAAAATATAATATATATCGATCAATGTTATTTTTTATAACAATCGCATAAATAACATAAACATGAGGACAAAGAGTCTAATACCTTTGTTTTCAGAACAGAATGTATGCCAAAATCTGGGAGATGTGATATACTTCTGATTAGGATATTCAACTAATTTTCGCTTCTACGTCCCTCCAATTTGACGTTTAATGTTTTTAAGCTCAACCAGCGTAAAATCCGTTTCAACCTGTTTGACCCTCCCCATGCCACTGAGATCTGCCTCACATACCATCCTCTACACTTTCAATGACGACAAATGAAATTACACATCTGAGATTCAGCCTGTTATTCAGAACAGCGCCCTCTGGCTTTGTGGAGCGGAACTAATGACGTCATCTTGTAGGTCTTGCTCGGATGAGTTGATATACCAAAGATGGAGTCCCAACTCCTCTTAGTAGTCTCCAAATCAGTCAGTCTGTGATTCAGCCTGTTATTCAGAACAGCGTTCCCTAGCGTCGCGGAGCGGAACTAATGACGTCATCTTGTAGGTCTTGCTCAGATGATTTGATATACCAAAGATGGAGTCCCAACTCCTCCTAGTAGTCTCCAAATCAGTCAGTCTGTGATTCAGCCTGTTATTCAGAACAGCGCCCCCTGGCGTCGCGGAGCAGAACTAATGATGTCATCTTGTAGGTCTTGCTCAGATGAGTTGATATACCAAAGATGGAGTCCCAACTCCTCCTAGTAGTCTCCAAATCAGTCAATCTGTGATTCAGGCTGTTATTCAGAACAGCGCCCCCTGGCGTCGCGGAGCGGAACTAATGACGTCATCTTGTAGGTCTTGCTCGGATGAGTTGATATACTAAAGATGGAGTCCCAACTCCTCTTAGTAGTCTCCAAATCAGTCAGTCTGTGATTCAGCCTGTTATTCAGAACAGCGCCCCCTGGCGTCGCGGAGCGGAACTAATGATGTCATCTTGTAGGTCTTGCTCAGATGAGTTGATATACCAAAGATGGAGTCCCAACTCCTCCTAGTAGTCTCCAAATCAGTCAGTCTGTGATTCAGCCTGTTATTCAGAACAGCGCCCCCCCTGGCGTCGCGGAGCGGAACTAATGATCTCATCTTGTAGGTCTTGCTCAGATGAGTTGATATACCAAAGATGGAGTCCCAACTCCACTTAGTAGTCTCCAAATCAGTCAGTCTGTGATTCAGCCTGCTATTCAGAACAGCGCCCCCTGGCGTCGCGGAACAGAACCAATGCCGTCATCTTGCAGGTCTTGCTCAGATGAGTTGATATATCAAAGATGGAGTCCCAACTCCTCTTAGTAGTCTCCAAATAAGTCAGTCTGTGATTCAGCCTGTTATTCTGAACAGCGCCCCCTGGCGTCGCGGAGCGGAACTAATGATGTAATCTTGTAGGTCTTGCTCAGATGAGTTGATATACCAAAGATGGAGTCCCAACTCCTCTTAGTAGTCTCCAAATCAGTCAGTTTGTCATTCAGCCTGTTATTCAGAACAGCGCCCCCTGGCGTCGCGGAGCGGAACTACTGATGTCATCTTGTAGGTCTTGCTCAGATGAATTGATATACCAAAGATGGAGTCCCAACTGCTCTTAGTAGTCTCCAAATCAGTCAGTCTGTGATTCAGCCTGTTATTCAGAACAGCGCCCAGTGGCGTCGCGGAGCGGAACTAATCATGTAATCTTGTAGGTCGTGCTCAGATGAGTTGATATACCAAAGATGGAGTCCCAACTCCTCTTAGTAGTCTCCAAATCAGTCAGTCTGTGATTCAGCCTGTTATTCAGAACAGCGCGCCCTGGCGTCGCGGAGCGGAACTACTGATGTCATCTTGTAGGTCTTGCTCAGATGAGTTGATATACCAAAGATGGAGTCCCAACTCCTCTTAGTAGTCTCCAAATCAGTCAGTCTGTGATTCAGCCTGTTATTCAGAACAGCGCCCCCTGGCGTCGCGGAGCGGAACTAATGATCTCATCTTGTAGGTCTTGCTCAGATGAGTTGATATACCAAAGATGGAGTCCCAACTCCTCTTAGTAGTCTCCAAATCAGTCAGTCTGTGATTCAGCCTGTTATTCAGAACAGCGCCCCCCTGGCGTCGCGGAGCGGAACTAATGACGTCATCTTGTAGGTCTTGCTCAGATGAGTTGATATACAAAGATGGAGTCCCAACTCCTCTTAGTAGTCTCCAAATCAGTCAGTCTGTGATTCAGCCTCTGTTATTCCAGAACAGCGCCCCCTGGCGTCGCGGAGCCGAACTAATGATAATGGCAGCCTTGTAGAGTCTTGCTCAGATGAAGGTTGATATACCAAAGATGGAGTCCCAACTCCTCCTAGTAGTCTCCAAATCCAGTCAGTCTGTGATTCAGCCTGTTATTCAGAACAGCGCCCCCTGGCGTCATGGGCAAGACTAAATGATCTCATCTTGTAGGTCTTGCTCAGATGAGTTGATATACCAAAGATGGAGTCCCAACTCCACTTAGTAGTCTCCAAATCAGTCAGTCTGTGATTCAGCCTGTTATTCAGAACAGCGCCCCCTGGCGTCGCGGAGCGGAACTAATGACGTCATCTTGTAGGTCTTGCTCAGATGAGTTGATATATCAAAGATGGAGTCCCAACTCCTCTTAGTAGTCTCCAAATAAGTCAGTCTGTGATTCAGCCTGTTATTCTGAACAGCGCCCCCTGGCGTCGCGGAGCGGAACTAATGATGTAATCTTGTAGGTCTTGCTCAGATGAGTTGATATACCAAAGATGGAGTCCCAACTCCTCTTAATAGTCTCCAAATCAGTCAGTCTGTGATTCAGCCTGTTATTCAGAACAGCGCCCCCTGGCGTCGCGGAGCGGAACTAATGATGTAATCTTGTAGGTCTTGCTCAGATGAGTTGATATACCAAAGAAGGAGTCCCAACTCCCTTTAGTAGTCTCCAAATCAGTCAGTCTGTGATTCAGCCTGTTATTCAGAACAGCGCCCCCTGGCGTCGCGGAGCGGAACTAATGATGTCGTCTTGTAGGTCTTGCTCAGATGAGTTGATATACCAAAGATGGAGTCCCAACTCCTCTTAGTAGTCTCCAAATCAGTCAGTCTGTGATTCAGCCTGTTATTCAGAACAGCGCCCCCTGGCGTCGCGGTGCGGAACTATTGATGTCATCTTGTAGGCCTTGCTCAGATGAGTTGATATACCAAAGATGGAGTCCCAACTCCTCTTAGTAGTCTCCAAATCAGTCAGTCTGTGATTCAGCCTGTTATTCAGAACAGCGCCCCCTGGCGTCGCGGAGCGGCACTAATGACGTCATCTTGTAGGTCTTGCTCGGATGAGTTGATATACTAAAGATGGAGTCCCAACTCCTCTTAGTAGTCTCCAAATCAGTCAGTCTGTGATTCAGCCTGTTATTCAGAACAGCGCCCCCCCTGGCGTCGCGGAGCGGAACTAATCATCTCATCTTGTAGGTCTTGCTCAGATGAGTTGATATACCAAAGATAGAGTCCCAACTCCACTTAGTAGTCTCCAAATCAGTCAGTCTGTGATTCAGCCTGCTATTCAGAACAGCGCCCCCTGGCGTCGCGGAACAGAACCAATGCCGTCATCTTGCAGGTCTTGCTCAGATGAGTTGATATATCAAAGATGGAGTCCCAACTCCTCTTAGTAGTCTCCAAATAAGTCAGTCTGTGATTCAGCCTGTTATTCTGAACAGCGCCCCCTGGCGTCGCGGAGCGGAACTAATGATGTAATCTTGTAGGTCTTGCTCAGATGAGTTGATATACCAAAGATGGAGTCCCAACTCCTCTTAGTAGTCTCCAAATCAGTCAGTCTGTGATTCAGTCTGTTATTCAGAACAGCGCCCCCTGGCGTCGCGGAGCGGAACTAATGATGTAATCTTTTAGGTCTTGCTGAGATGAGTTGATATACCAAAGATGGAGTCCCAACTCCTCTTAGTAGTCTCCAAATCAGTCAGTCTGTGATTCAGCCTGTTATTCAGAACAGCGCCCCCTGGCGTCGCGGTGCGGAACTATTGATGTCATCTTGTAGGCCTTGCTCAGATGAGTTGATATACCAAAGATGGAGTCCCAACTCCTCTTAGTAGTCTCCAAATCAGTCAGTCTGTGATTCAGCCTGTTATTCAGAACAGCGCCCCCTGGCGTCGCGGAGCGGCACTAATGACGTCATCTTGTAGGTCTTGCTCGGATGAGTTGATATACTAAAGATGGAGTCCCAACTCCTCTTAGTAGTCTCCAAATCAGTCAGTCTGTGATTCAGCCTGTTATTCAGAACAGCGCCCCCCCTGGCGTCGCGGAGCGGAACTAATCATCTCATCTTGTAGGTCTTGCTCAGATGAGTTGATATACCAAAGATAGAGTCCCAACTCCACTTAGTAGTCTCCAAATCAGTCAGTCTGTGATTCAGCCTGCTATTCAGAACAGCGCCCCCTGGCGTCGCGGAACAGAACCAATGCCGTCATCTTGCAGGTCTTGCTCAGATGAGTTGATATATCAAAGATGGAGTCCCAACTCCTCTTAGTAGTCTCCAAATAAGTCAGTCTGTGATTCAGCCTGTTATTCTGAACAGCGCCCCCTGGCGTCGCGGAGCGGAACTAATGATGTAATCTTGTAGGTCTTGCTCAGATGAGTTGATATACCAAAGATGGAGTCCCAACTCCTCTTAGTAGTCTCCAAATCAGTCAGTCTGTGATTCAGTCTGTTATTCAGAACAGCGCCCCCTGGCGTCGCGGAGCGGAACTAATGATGTAATCTTTTAGGTCTTGCTGAGATGAGTTGATATACCAAAGATGGAGTCCCAACTCCTCTTAGTAGTCTCCAAATCAGTCAGTCTGTGATTCAGCCTGTTATTCAGAACAACGCCCCCTGGCGTCACGGAGCGGAACTAATGATGTCATCTTGTAGGTCCTGCTCAGATGAGTTAATATAGCAAAGATGGAGTCCCAACTCCTCTGCCGTAGTCTCCAAATCAGTCCGTCTGTGATTCAGCCTGTTATTCAGAACAGCGCCCCCTGGCGTCGCGGAGCGGAACTAATGATGTCATCTTGTAGGTCTTGCTCAGGTGAGTTGATATACCAAAGATGGAGTCCCAACACCTCTTAGTAGTCTCCAAATCAGTCAGTCTGTGATTCAGCCTGTTATTCAGAACAGCGCCCCCTGGCGTCGCGAAGCGGAACTAATGAGGTCATCTTGTAGGCCTTGCTCAGATGAGTTGATATACCAAAGATGGAGTCCCAACTCCTCTTAGTAGTCTCCAAATCAGTCAGTCTGTGATTCAGCCTGTTATTCAGAACAGTGCCCCCTGGCGTCGCGGAGCGGAACTAATGACGTCATCTTGTAGGTCTTGCTCGGATGAGTTGATATACTAAAGATGGAGTCCCAACTCCTCTTAGTAGTCTCCAAATCAGTCAGTCTGTGATTCAGCCTGTTATTCAGAACAGCGCCCCCCTGGCGTCGCGGAGCGGAACTAATGATGTCATCTTGTAGGTCTTGCTCAGATGAGTTGATATACCAAAGATGGAGTCCCAACTCCTCTTAGTAGTCTCCAAATCAGTCAGTCTGTGATTCAGCCTGTTATTCAGAACAGCGTCCCCTGGCGTCGCGGAGCGGAACTAATGATGTAATCTTGTAGGTCTTGCTTAGATGAGTTGGTATACCAAAGATGGAGTCCCAACTCCTCTTAGTAGTCTCCAAATCAGTCAGTCTGTGATTCAGCCTGTTATTCAGAACAGCGCCCCCTGGCGTCGCGGAGCAGAACTAATGACGTCATCTTTTAGGTCTTGCTCAAATGAGTTGATATGCCAAAGATGGAGTCCCAACTCCTCTTAGTAGTCTCCAAATCAGTCAGTCTGTGATTCAGCCTGTTATTCAGAACAGCGCCCCCTGGCGTCGCGGAGCGGAACTGATGACGTCATCTTGTAGGTCTTGCTCAGATGAGTTGATATACCAAAGATGGAGTCTCAACTCCTCTTAGTAGTCTCCAAATCAGTCAGTCTGTGATTCAGCCTGTTATTCAGAACAGCGCCCCCTGGCGTCGGGGAGCGGATCAAATGACGTCATCTTGTAGGTCTTCCTCAGATGAATTGATATACCAAAGATGGAGTCCCAACTCTTCTTAGTAGTCTCCAAATCAGTCAGTCTGTGATTCAGCCTGTTATTCAGAACAGCGCCCCCTGGCGTCGCGGAGCGGAACTAATGATGCAATCTTGTAGGTCTTGCTCAGATGAGTTCATATACCAAAGATGGAGTCCCAACTCCTTTTAGTAGTCTCCAAATCAGTCAGTCTGTGATTCAGCCTGTTATTCAGAACAGCGCCCCCTGGCATCGCGGAGCGGAACTGATGATGTCATCTTGTAGGTCTTGCTCAGATGAGTTGATATACCAAAGATGGAGTCCCAACTCCTCTTGGAAGCGTAGATATCGTTCTTTCAAGTTTCGTAGACAAATAGTTACTGCTCCCTTTTGAATATCGAACCGCTAACTGCGAACTGCAGACCAAGTTATAAGACGTTTATATATACACCCTCTGACGGACCAGGTATCTTCCTAGACATAAACTTAACTATGCATTTGCAGCTTGATAAAGAAGTGGTGATAAAATCTAATTCGAACTAAATTGGATTTTGGCTTTATAATGACTACGGTAGAGTTTAAGTCGCACGGATTTAAATAGATTTTATTGACCATGACTTGTAGGGATAATAAAAAAGTGATTTGGTGCGTGGCAGCTATTTCAAGCGATGAGACTTTTAGGCAATTATTTTTTCAAACGAGTTGGCTGTCTTATTTTATTTGAATATAACATAAAATAGCTATGATCGTCATCCGACAGAGGACAGCATGATAGAAAATACCTCCAAAAGTACAATATTGTGAAACTCACCATAAAAGAAAAACACCATGTGCAAATGCCATGAAGTAGCGCGATAAAAAAAACATGAACGATAGCACTGGGTCATACAGGGCAACCACCAAACGCCTCCATTCAAAGTTTCCCAAATTCTGGGATAAATTCGTACACCGACGACAAAATACGATTGTAGTATGCAAGATCTCTGGTGCTGCGTTTCGTAGCTTTTGTCTAATTCGGCTTACCCAAGAATTGGGGCCGTTTGAATATGTGTTTTACATCTCCATGATTTTCAAATGAACAATCACAATCAGAACGTGACTGAGATATATACTCTGGAAAACAACTTGGAAATTAATTTGAATGAAGAATAATGGCCAGTTATTTGAATTTGATCTAAAAATCATGTCTAGCTGGCATCATGCAAAACCGTTGATCGTTATTCTCTTCTAATGTCATACACATTTGGATTTGGTGGTCACAGTTATACTAAATGTGTTTTTCGATTATTGAGCGAACATTATTTTCTGGGCGACGGCTGAATATTGAATGTCGGATCTGGCACTTGCCATTAAAGGGAACCAACATCATCTACTATAGGGTCATTTCTAGCAGACAAAAGTGGTCGCAATTCTGACTACAATTGCTGTTTACCGCATGTAAATACTCCAAACTGCTGTGGATATAGGTATAAGTATAGGCCTCAAATCCAGCATTCATAATTCAGTCTTCGTCCACAATAAAATTTCCGCGTCAATAATTGAAGAGACCCTTTTCTGCCACTGCTAACATCAATTCCAAATATATGCATAACATGGAAATTCAAGAAATACACAATATCGTTTCTTGCATAAGAGAAACGATCAAAAGTTTTCAATAATGTCAGCAAGACATGATGATGTTCTTTTCATAAAATCCTGATCACTGACCATTATTCTTTATCCAAATGAATTTCCAAGTCGTTTTCTAGAACATGTATCTCAGTCACGCTTTGATTGTGACTGTTCATTTGAACATCATGGAGATGTTAAAACGGTCACTTGATATTTCTCAGTCGTCGTCCACCAAAGAATTTCCGCGTCAGTAATAAAACCTTTTTCGTGCGATTGTTATCATCATTTCCAAAAATGCATAAATAAAAATTTTAAAAAAAGATGCAAGTGACTTTCGTACGTAAGAGGAGCGATTAAAAGTTTCCAGTGATAAAAGCAAGACATTGGAATATTCTTTACATAAAATCCAAATCGCTGATCATTAATTTAATATAATATACACAATTGATAGCATTTTCACAAGTCCAGGTACATCTAAATCCCAAATCCTCGGATCGATCGATACTCTGGCTCGTGAGGAGGAAACGATAGTGAATAATCTACAGTTGAACAGATTAGAGCGAACTACCTCTCTAACATGGAGGTAAAAAGATCGTTTTAATAAAGTCAAGATTAAATCGATCAGAGATACATCCGCCATAGGCGACCATGGACATATATATATTCGCAATGCATGGTATTACAAAAACAAATTGTCGTCTATCTAATTTGTATAATAGTAATGTTTTGTTCTCTATTAAAAATTAGCTATGTACGCGTTCATAGGAAAATCACTGTTACGACATATAACGGTATATAAGCATGTTCAATAAGAATGTTGAATTTAATACAAAAAGTTGGTTTTGAATCGCACAATAAAATAAATAAATAAAAATGATAGTTGTATAGAAGAGTAATGTAATCAATCAGTATTTGTTGTTTCGTAATATCACAGTTGTCTTGAAAAAGTGATGCGGCTGTCATCAGTTGCCTCAACTATGAAACCTGGAAAGGCGCTATACCGTAATTGGAACCGACCCAAATATTGACCCCTTATATAAAAGTTATCGATACGAGATAAAGGAGATAGAGATAAAGGTGAGATACACTCACAGTTTGTCCCTAAATAAACAACTGCCTGTATTATACTGGTGTTCCAGTTTCCCATGCATGTGAGCTCCGTCCTACCAGGCCAATGCAAAGATGGAGATTCCTTGTCCGATTATCCTGACCATGGTGTATGTAATATGCATGACAACAAGCACTGGTGGATGGTCAGAAAAGAGGGATGATCTCGGACAGATAGTGTTCATCATCGAACCTCCTGTCCGGCAGAATGGTCCGGATATGGCCATAATATTCGTTCCGGAGTCCGGCGTGGACACCATTGCGTATCGACCATTAGGTATGTTCTCACAAACTATGAATCTTTTCACACCGAGAGCTTGTTTATGATGAATAGCAAGTTGCCAAAGTCCACTTTTTGATCATGCTTATAGATGTTCCAAAAGGTGAGATATATTTTCGTTCCGATTTCGGGGATGAACGCATGGTCTCATCATGACCTTTTTACAGTATCATCCCTTCACAAGATGGTATTTCAAGGTCAAACGAAAACGAGGCGCTTGTTTGACCCAGAAGAACGACATGCCCTATTTTCTAGAAAAGCATGATGTCATTCCCTGAATCTGAACCCCCTATACAGAGAACAACGACGTCATGAGATCATGCTCTCTTACCCTTGCTGATAGTCTAGTTATTTTGAAGTTTGATATCTCATTAATTGTAGCAGAAGGTTCTCCACGGTTTTTTATACAGCAATGTATCTTATGTAACAAATTCGAAACCGTAGTGAATCGCGCTGGGACCCCCGTCCCAACTATGAAATTAAAAATCGCCAACGCTCGGGAGGTATGACGTATTGTACTACTGGTGCTGTCAACGGCATTACTGATCAATGATAGACCTGGAACAGTAGATAGCAAATTGAAAGTTTAAAGCCAGTAAATCTAGTGGAGCTAAAATTAGACCCTGCGAATGTATATGTCAAAACGGAAATATGACCATATAAAGACGGTGGCATTATTGACAAATAACAGATACCAAACAGTGGATAGCAAAGTTCAAAATCCATTGATTGAGATGAGCCAAGCGAAAGTACTCGAATATATATGTATCACTCAGATGAGATAAATATTGCGCTTAAAAGACAATAATTACGTCAAATTTGGTCAATTGAACAAAAAAAACACCGATTTTCAGTAAGCCAACCTAGTGAAATTTCTGGTATTCATGATACACAACTTCTTATATTGTAGTCGTCGGTATAAATAACTTATTGTAATAAGCACTGCTCTTCATCCTACATCTTGCATTTACAAAAACAAATTGACTGCTAGCCAACATGTGCTAATGCAACATTTCTCCACAATCGAATACTTGTAGTACTTCGTCACAATAGGTTCCTGGTCTATATTCTCTTCGAATTAAACCTTTAAGAATACTGAACAAGTTTTTGTGTCAATAGCTTTACAATAAATTTTGTAGGTCCAGTTCTGTATAACCCCTCAGCCTCACGCACGATGCTCTCAATGCCATTAAAAATCATTAGATCATGTTTCCACTTCTATTATATTAAAACTTTTGGTGACTTTTATGAAAAATGTCGGCCATATTGTAGTTTCTCAATTACAATGGTCTTCCGCCAGCCCGATTCACTAAGACTTTTGATATGGTACACTTGATGCATATCCCGACACAAAACAAGCGATATCTTCTGTTACAATGTGCGGCGTGCACAATATGACCAGAACATAAATCAGAATCGCTATTTCTGTCAGTTCATTGATTAACTGGACCAAATTCGGACAAACCAGGAAGTACAGATTTTCAGGCAAGACAAAGCAAAATATAGCAAGATCAAATTTTTAGGTGCAAACTTAATTTTCAGGCGAGACAATGCAAAAGATGGCAACCTCGATCAGGCTATGGGTGGCGTTTCTGGGTGGCTTTGATCAAGGTATTCCGAACCTTCTGCAGATTGGCACTGGTCTGGACCAGATTCTACAGAAAATGACTGCAATGGGATTCAACGGGAGCTCAGATGTGTATGTGGCAGGCCATGGTTACGGAGGTTCGTTACATTACTTCTTTGTGCCAATATTAGCAAGTTTATAGCGTATAGTAAACCTCTGGTCATCTCGTCTTTCTCGTTTGTATAATTTGAATGTATTATGATGGATTATACAACGTGCATGCTCACTCAATAAACGACATATCGGTACCCGAGTGTCTGAGGTTTCCCAATGAAACAATGGAAAGGTATAGCGTATATGTTGAGAACAAATTTTGTGCTTTAAAATTCAATCTTCATTCAATCGTTTTTTAACTACCATGCACGATGATATGGTTTTCCAAAAGGAGAAATACTCTCAGACTATGTGGATTTGCACTCGGATAGATTCAAGGGGTTGATTCTATATTCACATCCTCCACCGAGCAAACAGAAGCTGACAGAATTGACCCTGCCAACCATGTTCGTATCGGGAGACCTGGATGGACTCATGACCGTGTTTGTGGCTTCGGAACTCTTCAGGTAGAATGAGGAAACTTTTTATAACCGGGCCTGCGTCGCTGCTTCTTGGTCCATGGTTGCAGTCTCTGGGTCGTTTCTGTCGTCAAGAGTACACGCCCTTGACTTCCAGTGAGCTTCCCGTTAGTGCTTGAATCAATGTCAATCAAAATATCTTCGTCCGGAAGTTCGTTGGTTGTTAGGAGCTTGTTATTTCTATCTCGGCGTACCGTCGGTAGCGTCTTCCCATCATACGAACGTCATACATTCGAAGTCTTGCAACGCTTGATCCGCATGCTCGGACGCCATCTGAGACGTTCTCAATCAGGCCGACCGCGAAGGAAAATACATTAAAAAGGGGTGAAGGCTCTGAAGCAGTAAGGGAACGTAACGAGTTCAACGGCCTTAACTCATGAAGATTAGCTCGTTTCTCCATCATTTTTCCCCTATACTTATATTTGGAGAAATGTTGTTCAGCTGTTGAATACTGGCATATTTCCAACTTAAAGTTTCCCAAATATTCTATGCGGTAAGCATAGTGACCGTTTCTTCAAATAGCAGGGCAATAAAACGCACGGTTTACCACATTTATGCCAGTTATTCACGCGTTAAAATATTTTCTGAAAACTAGGCATGGGGAAAAATGACGCTGAAACTATCCAGAGACTGTCACCACGGGCCTGACACTATCCGGACAACTGTTCAGTGAGGCGCACATGCCTATATAATTACTGTGTAAAAGCGGGAAAGCTAGATTAACGGAAAGTGAATATGGTACCAGTATACCAATCTTACGATGCATTGAGAAAAATCTTTATTGATATATTTCATTGCTGGTGGTAAACATGGTAAACATGAGAAAAAAGAACATGTGATGGTGATACATTTAATACGATAGATCTCAGCAATACACGTTCTTTGAATTAATTTCTTTCAAATTATCAAACATTCCGTTTTTATATGTTACGGTATAAAACATATGCAACTAGAAAAACACTAGAGGATTCATTCATCCAGTTATATTCATATCAAAATATCCACTTTGTAGACGATTATGTGATGAATCGGAACAATTTCCGGATTTAATCTACACAAGCCCCGTGGTCACATTGGAGGGTGTCAATCACACTCAGTTTTTCCTGGGGCCCATACCTCAGAATATGACGTACGATGACATAGAAGGGGATGTATCCTATCAGAGGGCATGGAATCTAACCAGTCAATCGGTGATAGCCTTCTTGGTGGTTACTTCCAAAAACCCAATAGAAGACGTTCCCTTGGCGAAACAAAGGCTGCAGGGTCTTTTCAGCGAGAACAAAGTTAGAATGGGGGTACGTCTCTTTACACGTTCATTTCAGTTGTGTACATTCTCTCTAAAACCAAACAATACAAATGCATTGCCTTGTTTGCAGAGCAGATTGATTTAACGATGGAATTATATGCAAATGATGTTCGTGTACATTACATGTCACTGCTTAATCCAGAAAGGTTTGCCGTTGTTAGCGACGATGTGCCTTGGTGAAATTCCAGCATCCTCGTTAGGTAACAATTTTCCAGAGAATAGTTTACGGTATGGGCAGAAGTGTCTGGTATATAGCCGTTGTTAGCGACGATGTGCCTTGGTGAAATTCCGGCATCCTTGTTAGGTAACAATTTTCCAGAGAATAGTATACGGTATGGGCAGAAGTGTCTAGTATAATTGTGAGGTGAATTGTCAAGAGCACAATGTTACTATAATGCTCAAATTGGACCTATAAATATATGTACCACATTGAAGGCAATACATTTTGAAATATTACATTTCTTCTACTATAAGTTATAGGCGATATGGCACGTGCAGTCCATGGAAGAGGACGATGGCACTTCTCCTTGGACTGAAAAGGCACAAAAATAATTAGCAGCACTGTCACCAACAGACGAGGGTAGACTACAGGTATCAAGCATTAGTGTGATTGCTTTCCTCGAATCCGTTCCCCTAGCACTATGTCACACGCACACCTCTCACCCACATGTCCACCCTCTCATCCATCCACTCCCCTCTGTGTCACTCGACCACTCCCCTAACCAATTGTACACTCTCTCATTCATGCACTCCCCTCTGTGTAACTCGACAACTCTACCACTCATACGCCTACTCTCACATCCACGCATTCCCTCTCTGTGATTCGACCACTCTCCTAACCTAATGCCCCCCTCTCATCCACACACTCCCCTCTCTGTCATTCGACCACTCCTGTAATCATTTGCCCACACTCTTATCCACGCACTCAGTCTCTGCCACTCGACCTCTCATCCACCCACATGCCCACCCTCTCATCCACGCAGTCCCTCCCTTTCACTCGACCTCTCCCAATCCCACATGCCTACCCTCTCATCCACGCACCCCGCCTCTGTCACTCGACCACTCATGTTCCCACATGCCCTCCATCTCATCCACGCACTCCCTCGCGGTCACTCGACCACTCCTGTAACCATTTTCCCACACTCTTATCCACGCACTCCGTCTCTGCCACTCGACCTCTCCCCCTCCCACATGCCTACCCTCTCATCCACGCACTCACCTCTCAGTCACTCGATCACTCCATCACCCACGTGCCCACCCTCTCATCCACGCACTCCCCCTCTGTCACGCGACCATTACTCTAACAATTTGTCTACACCCTGATCCACGCACTCCGTCTCTGTCACTCATCTACGAACATAATCACACTTTCATCCACGAACTCTCTCTCTGCCACTCGACCTTCCATCCACCCACATGCTCGCCCTCTCATCCACGCACTCCCTCTCGGTCACTCAACCACTCCTGTAACCATTTTCCCACACTCTTATCCACGCACTCCGTCTCTGCCACTCGACCTCTCATCCACCCACATGCCCACCGTCTCATCCACGCACTCCCCTCTCTTTCACTCGACCTCTCCCCCTCCCACATGCCTACCCTCTCATCCACGCACTCACCTCTCAGTCACTCGATCACTCCATCACCCACGTGCCCACCCTCTCATCCACGCACTCCCCCTCTGTCACGCGACCATTACTCTAACAATTTGTCTACACCCTGATCCACGCACTCCGTCTCTGTCACTCATCTACGCACATACTCACTCTTTCATCCACGCACTCTCTCTCTGCCACTCGACCTCTCATCCACCCACATGCTCGCCCCCTCATCCACGCATCCATCTCCGTCACTCGACCTCTCATTCACTCACATGCCCACCCTCTCATCCGTGCACCCGTCTCTGTCACTCGACCTCCCATCCACTCACATGCCCACCCTCTCATCCACGCATCCGTCTCTGTCACTCGACCACTCCCTCACCCACATGCTCACCTGCTCATCAACGCATCCGTCTCTGTCACTCGATCTCTCATCCACTCATATGTTCACCCTCTCATCCACGCATCCGTCTCTGTCACTCGACCACTCCCTCACCCACATGCTCACCTTCTCATCAACGCATCCGTCTCTGTCACTCGATCTCTCATCCACTCATATGTTCACCCTCTCATCCACGCATCCGTCTCTGTCACTCGACCACCTCCCCACCCACATGCCCACCCTCTCATCCACGCACTCCCTCTGTGTCACTCGACCTCTCATCCACTCACATGCTCACCCTCTCATCCACGCATCTGTCTCTGTCACTCGACCACTCCTTCGCCCACATGCTCACCTTCTCATCAACGCATCCGTCTCTGTCACTCGATCTCTTATCCACTCATATGTTCACCCTCTCATCCACGCATCCGTCTCTGTCACTCGACCACCTCCCCACCCACATGCCCACTCTCTCATCCACGCACTCCCTCTCTGTCACTCGACCTCCCATCCACCACATGCCCACCCTCTCATCCACGCACTCCCTCTCTGTCTCTCAACCACTCATCTTCCCACATGCCCAACCTCTCATCCACGCACTCCCCTCTCAGTGCTCCGATCCTCCATCACCCAGTGCCCACCCTCTCATCCACACTCCCCACTCATCAACAGGCCATTATACAACAGTTTTAGTCTGCTGATCCACGCATCGTCTGTGCTCGCATCTACGCACATACTCCGCTCTTTCATGTCACCACTCTCTCTCTGCCACTCGGGCCTCTCATCCACCACGCTCAGCCTCTCATGCACGCATCCATCTCCGTCACTCGACCTCTCATTCACTCACAACACTTTCCCTCTCATCCGGTAGCGTCTCTGTCACTCAGGCCTCCCATCCACTCACGTGCCTGCCTCTCATCCACGCATCCGTCTCTGTCACTCGACCACTCCCTCACCCACATGCTCACCTTCTCATCAACGCATCCGTCTCTGTCACTCGATCTCTCATCCACTCATATGTTCACCCTCTCATCCACGCATCCGTCTCTGTCACTCGACCACTCCCTCACCCACACGCTCACCTTCTCATCAACACATCCGTCTCTGTCACTCGATCTCTCATCCACTCATATGTTCACCCTCTCATCCACGCATCCGTCTCTGTCACTCGACCACCTCCCCACCCACATGCCCACCCTCTCATCCACGCACTCCCTCTGTGTCACTCGACCTCTCATCCACTCACATGCTCACCCTCTCATCCACGCATCTGTCTCTGTCACTCGACCACTCCTTCGCCCACATGCTCACCTTCTCATCAACGCATCCGTCTCTGTCACTCGATCTCTTATCCACTCATATGTTCACCCTCTCATCCACGCATCCGTCTCTGTCACTCGACCACCTCCCCACCCACATGCCCACCCTCTCATCCACGCACTCCCTCTCTGTCACTCGACCTCTCACCCACTCACATGCTCACCCTCTCATCCACGCATCCGTCTCTGTCACTCGACCACTCCCTCACCCATACGCTCACCTTCTCATCAACGCATCCGTCTCTGTCACTCGATCTCTCATCCACTCATATGTTCACCCTCTCATCCACGCATCCGTCTCTGTCACTCGACCACCTCCCCACCCACATTCCCACCCTCTCATCCACGCACTCCCTCTCTGTCACTCAACCTCTCATCCACTCACATGCTCACCCTCTCATCCACGCATCCGTCTCTGTCACTCGACCACTCCCTCACCCACATGCTCACCTTCTCATCAACGCATCCGTCTCTGTCACTCGATCTCTCATCCACTCATATGTTCACCCTCTCATCCACGCATCCGTCTCTGTCACTCGACCACCTCCCCACCCACATGCCCACCCTCTCATCCACGCACTCCCTCTTTGTCACTCGACCTCTTATCCACTCACATGCTCACCCTCTCATCGACGCATCCGTCTCTGTCACTCGACCACTTCCCCACTCGCATCCCCACCTTCTCCATGCACTTCATCTCTGTCACACGACCTTTGATCCACCCACATGCCCACCCTCTCATCCACGCAATCCCTCTCTGTCTCTCGTCAACTCCCCACCTAAATGCCCATCATCTCATCCACGCACTCCCTTTCTGTCACTCGACTTCTCATCCACCCACATGCCCAACCTGTCATCCAAGCACTCCCTATGTCACTCGACCACTCACCCACCCACATACTCACCGCTCGCCCATGCACTCCCTCTCTGTTACTCGACCACTCATCCATCCACATGCCCGCCCTCTCATCCACGCACCCTTTCTCTTACTCCGCCACTCGCTCATTCACCCACTAGTTCACTCACACACTCACGCCTCCAGTGTCGCTCTCGCACGCCCTCACACACTCAAACCCGTTCACACTCACCCTCTCTTATATCGTGGAAATTTACTCATTCTGAGCTCTGTCCTTACACAAACACCGCACCCATACACATGGATAATAGATATGATTTTTGGAAAATGGCTGAAACTCGAACAAATGGCAATAACGTTTTTCAACTGAGGGAGAAAAAAACAAATTGCAGTAGAAAATATTTATGCCGAACTGCAAAAGATCATGCCTAGGTATTACCATTGTAACACCCGTGACTGAAGAACGACTGAATATGATCATATACATGTAAAACAGAAATGCTTAAACATTGAATGACCATTGGACAGTATCAAATGTGCATACAAGTATGACATCCGTCCAATCATTCATAAGTGTACCAGGCGCACATCTATCCATGGCAAACTATGTTGTACCAAAGGGGAACAACTCAAATGGATAATCAATATTGGCAGAAGAGAGAGATGTGATAATTTTGGAATTGTATGTGACATTTACATTTCGGAATTTTCTTCTCCCAAAACTGACCCTAGTCCATCTGGATTTCTCTTTAAGCATCCTTTATTTGTTAAACAGTTACCAGTTAAACGAAGCAATGCTCATCTGTCAAACCATTCATGACAATGGCATATTTACGTTTAACATCCACTGTCAAACCCTTGTGACAGTGCCATAGCTAAATAACAACCATGGATGCTGATTTCCCATATCTATAGTTAGTGAATTCTTAGTTTAATGCGAAAATGCGAGGACTTTGCACTGTGGTCTGTCCAAACCAACATTCTCACTGTAAAAATAATCTACCAGCAGCAAAGAATTGGATGAAAAAAACAACAAATCTATTGCGAATGTTAAGTCTGTTGCTTGTTTATCACAGACAACAAGTAAAGTTGTGAATGAGTTGCTCTTGCCCGAGGTGCGACCCAAGCTGACTCCTCATGGAACCAATGTGACGTCACTGGTATATGCGGAGGTGACCCACCCAAGTCACGAAGACGTCATCAATGCGTCAGACTCCTCTGTTCAGATTCAAGCAAAGATGAAAAGTCGAGAAGCCATCTTTGCACTTCTTCCCAACTCAACATGTTCGGACTTGAATCAGGTGAGAAATCAGACTCGGGTCATTGCAATATTTCTACAGAATGGTATTTTATATATATATAATTCTGCCACTTACTATGAGTTTGTCTTAAATAAAATTGAGATACCTGTATTGTAAACTCATATTTCTGTTCTTCGGGAAAATCCAACACCCGATGTCCTCCCGAAACTTATGTTCACATACATTATTCAGACAACCGTATGGTCTTAATTATAACATATATATGAAAGAAAGTTCTTTGTGTTCATTCTTAGACCTCTTCAAATAAGTTCGCCAAATGTATGGTCACTTTTCGATAGAAAATAAAAATCCTGGAGAAACCTGAATAAATGATTCGAATGCAACCCATTTCAAAATGTATTGAAATATTCAACAATATTATTTAAAATATGTACATTGAATTTGACTGGAATAACGAACCGAAAAAAATATTGTTCATATATCCATATATAAGCATTGTAAACTATGTACTCCAGACAACGATCCAAATATTTGTTTCTCTTTCAGTATGTTTTAGAAAGCGCACTAGGAAGTGCGTCAGTTGTGGCAGTGCAACGCTATAGGGCTAGAGGGCGAGGCCTGATTCGCCAACCCGATATTCTCGCCAAGACTGGTGTCGAATGGGTGACCAAACAGCTCATTTTGACTTACATATCCCAGGGTCTAGTAGTCACATCTATCGCTCTAATAACGCCCACTGATTTCATCATCAAATCGCTGGCAGGAATGCACTATTGCAAACTCTTAGCGCCTTCTAGAGCACTTGAATGGATATATGTGGATTCACTCAGAGGTTCCAAGCCTGAAACGTTTGAGGACGCCATCATAGGGAACTGATATAGTAATATAGAGATCATGCCTTCTTGTCTGCCATGTTTCTTCTAAATGAACGGATATCTATATATCTGTATTATAATCGGTTGTGCAATATAGGTGCTCAAATGACCGTATATACGATATACAGCTTTAATTTTCTGCTGCTTATTATATCCAGGATGAAGGATATATATCCTCCCATAGTGGTTTTGAAGACGATACACCGTGCTTAGACCGGTCTCTCCGCAAGAACGAAAAGGGTATTCCCAGCCTTCGACCATAGAAAGAGATGATTACAGTACTGATGCTGTCAAATATTCTTTCCTGGACAGCAACATACCAGAAGGAGCTGCATGTGACACATACATTTCCTGAGTAATACAACTTGTCTATTTCAATGTACGGATCCTCTGAAGTTTCAAAAGGCATTCATCATCTGGTTTTCTAGAGAGAAACCCATCATCTGAGTTTCCACAGAAATTTTGAAGCAAGCATCTAAATCTAAACATATGGATTAGGAATACTGATCAGCGATACGAATTTGATATTTTTGGAACATCATGAGGTCTTGCCGGCATCACTGAAACCTGGTGACCTCTTCTCTAGGAGGAAACTAGCCTGTGTTTATGCAGACTATGATTGTCTTTTGAATTTGGTGCTAATACTGTTATATGGAAAGGGTCTTTGGATTATGGACGCGTTATGAATGACGGACCAGACGCTTGTAATCTATGAATACCAGCGTCATATTGCCCAAAGAATGAGTCCTGTTGAGACTCTATTAAGCTCTTAGAGTAAGTATGACAACGTTGTGTATATATATATTTATATATATATTGTTACAAATAGGCTCCATATTTGACAATGACAGATAATCAGTATTGTTCATGTTTATGAGTCGCTTGTTTTTGTCTTTTATTGCGACGTCAAGGACACCGTTGTCCGTTTATTTTGGCAATCCAGACCTGTATGTACCAGTTTGATTGTTGTAGTTCTTTCCCTCATTTTCGGACCAAATTTCTCGGTGTTTACGATGACCTTGGGGGAATATAAGATGTTGAGAAGTATTTCTTTGGTTTATTGCGTTTTGCGGAACGTTCAAACTGGGGTTTCTCAATCGGTGAGAAGTCAGCCCTTCGGTTTCAGCTCTAATTCTTCTGCTTTTAGCCAATATGGACATTCAGCGTGCTCTTTATATGTCTTGCTCAAGACAATGATATCGTCTTGATATGGAAAACCACGAGACGGAGCTGAGAACGCACATGGTCTAAATGGGAATGTCTATCACTGGCATAAACCACATGGAGTCACGAATGTTGTGTACTTTCGACATTTTCACCGATGGGAGTAGATTATATTTCAGTCACGCGTTTATTTGACTGCTCAACTGAACTTCATTAGGTTATTGTATTAAACGATTCTACCTCTAGCTTGAACCATTATGCAGGGTTAGACACAAGTTACGAAAATGTAGCGCCATAGAATGTGCACACATATTACAATCATACTTTGCTATCAGTGTGTGATATTTTTTAACAAGTGTGAGAAACTTTAATTGAAGATACTGGGTGGTGTACCCTAAATCAAACCAGTTTAAGCAAAAATGCTTTGTGGCGTTGATTGATATCGTCACATTTTTCACACGATCATTAAACGTCATCCTTCAGCTAAATATCCATTTGTGGATTACAAATCATGCAATATCACATGCATCACTGACGATGACACCCCTATTTCATCTTTTGTTTATTAACTAACTTCAGCTCCTTAGCTGCTAAGCTTCTAAAGTCTGCGGATTCTCATATACAGAGCCAGTTTCAGTACTGGTACAAAAGCCATATACAGCACACAACAAATCCGCCCACTTTCTTGTGATCATAGTTGAGGGGAGGGAATTCGAGTTCACCGGGCTCTATGAACCCCGCGACACATCCATAATAGATGTTCTCTTTGCGGAAGATAACAGGCCTTTTGGTTTGATGGAGCAACCAGTGCAAAGAATGCAGGGACTGGTCGCACAAGTGTTTTCACAGATACTATTCGGCCTTTTTGGATTTCAGCTTTCCATCGTTCAAAGCAACGCATTTGTGATCGGGTTAACAAGAGCATGTAGCAGGAGTCCGCTCAGGAAATATGGGATTGATGGCAGTTATTGGCGGTTTGTCTATCACATGCCAAACCACTGAACCTGGCAGCCAGGTCTGTAACAATAGATGCTCAAACTATCCATACCTACAATGAGAAAAGGAACATGCAAAACTCTTCTCTTCTCATCACAATCTTTAAGAGTTTTCAATGGTGCCGACAAGACATCATGATGTTCCAAAAATATAAAATCCGTATCGCTGATCAGTATTCTTAATCCATAATAATCGTTGTAAAGTCGTTATCTAGAGAATGATGTATCTCAGTCACGCTTTCATTGTGACTGTTCATATGAGCACCATAAGGATCTTGAAGTACATGGGTTCATACGGTCCCTAGCCCCGGGTTAAGCGGAACAAGTTACGAAACGTAACGCCATAGATCTTGCACGCTACGTTCGTATTTTGCTATCAGCATGCGATCTGAATCGCCAAATTTGAGAAACTTTGAGTGGAGCCGCTTGGTGGAATAGTCCTGTTTTATAAGTTTCTGCAACAGTGTTTTGTGACGCTGATTAAAAGGATCTGCTTCAAGTTGCATTGTCAGTCTTTTGTCCGGGATATTACCTTTTCAATGATTGTTCTTACACCATTTAGCCTTGTCCGAAATGTTGCCCATTCAAAAACGCCACAGGTTTCACTATGAAAAGAAAGTATTGCTACGTCTAAACGATAATAGAAAAACGCAACAGAAAGATTTGTGAAGTCGATTATTAAACAAATATTTATTTACAATACTAAAATCATATACAAATTAAGTTAGGTCAATACAGCAAACAAACGTCAAATAAAATCTTTCTGTTCAATGTTATACCGGTGTATCTCTCGAGTTTGTATTAACGTACAAATCTCTATACAGTTCGTGCCGGCATGCAGAAATCTAGTCCAATACCGCTCAGTTGTTGTCCAGTTTCCGTCAGTTCAATTGCGTAGATAATACACAGCGATCGAACACAGGAGTAATCCAACAGGAATATATAATCCAGCAGTCAGTTATCTCAGTCAAAGGTAATGTCCAGTTATGCACCCAATAGAATACAAGCGTCTAGTCCGTCATTCTTAATTCAGCCGTCGTCCATTAAAGAATATCCGCATCCATAATCCAAAGACCTATTCCATATCCATATAACAGTATTAGCACCAAATTCAAAAAGACAATCATAGTATACATCTCCATCTCAACAATCTTTGATTTTTGTTTTTCATCTTACTTATGAAAACAAGTGGATTGTGATCACTGAATACAGTAATTGGCAACGATGAAGAATTAACATAAACATCAAAATGTTGCAAAGCCAATATCATTGCGAAACTCTCTTTCTCAATTGTAGAATAATTTCTCTGATGTTTGTCAAATTTACGTGAAAGATAACATATTGGGTGATCTACACCATCTATACCTTCTTGTAACAAAACGGCGCCAGCAGCAACATCACTAGCATCTACAGCCAGTTTAAAAGGTGAGCCAAAATCTGGTGCTGAAAGAACTAGTGCGCTCTTGAGTATGGCTTTCAGTTTTCCAAAAGCTGATTCACATTCATCGGTCCAAACAAAAGTTACCCTCTTTCTCAAGAGCCGAGTTAAAGGTTCAGTAATATCTGAAAAATTTGGACAAAATTTCCTGTAGTAACCAGACATACCCAAGAAACGCATCAGTTGTGTCTTACATGTTGGTCTTGGAAATAGCGAGAAAGCACTGACCTTAGCATCTACAGGCTTTACCTTTACTGTTAGTGCTATCTCTGTCGATGTATAACTATAACATATTTACATGGCATAACTGTTTGCTTTTACGCCTGTCAGGAGTCTGAATTACATAATTAAGGTCACTTAGTTTCTTTCCAATGACATAAGGACCATAATATCTAGCCTTAAGTGGATTACCAGGAATAGGCAGAAAAGCCAGAACCTTCTCACCAGGTTTGAAACTTCGTTTAAGGACATGTTTATCATAGGTTATTTTCATACCTTTTTGAGCTGACTTTAAATTTGACATGGCCAAATCACGTGCTTTGGTCAACCTGGTGCGAAAGTCCGACACATATTGTAAGAGAATACATGAGTCAAGATCACTGTCTGGGAACTTTTCCTTCAGCAGTTTAAGGGGTCCTCTCACTGTATGACCAAAGACTAATTCAAATGGACTGAAGCCAAAAGACTCTTGAACAGACTCTCTAACAGCAAACAATAACAAATGTATGCCTTCATCCCAGTCTTTTTCAGTGTCAAAACGGTGAGTCCTAATCATGTTCTTTAATGTTTGGTGGAATCCTTCTAATGTGCCTTGGCTTTCTGGGTGGTATGCAGATGATTTGTACTGCTTTATTCCCAATTCATGCATGACTTGTTGAAAGATTCCTGACATGAAATTGGATCCCCGATCAGACTGAACAGACTGGGGTAGGCCGATAAGTGTGAAAAACTTAACTAAGGCCTTAACAATAGTTTTTGCCTTAATAATCCGTAAAGGAATGGCCTCAGGGAACCTGGTTGAAGCACACATGATTGTTAACATGTATTGATTGCCTGACTTTGTTTTTGGTAATGGACCGACACAATCTATAATCACCCTACTAAAGGCTTCCCCAAATGCAGGGATTGATTGTAGAGGGGCCTTTGGTATGGTTTGGTTAGGTTTTCCTACCATTTGACATGTGTGGCATGACCTACAAAATTCCGCAACATCTTTCTTCAAATTTGGCCAATTGAAATGATTTAGAATTTTGTAGTATGTTTTGTTAACACCTAAATGGCCTGAAAGAGGTGTTTCATGGGCTAGTCTGAGGATATCTAAACGATATGACTTTGGTATCACAATCTGATACTTAACTGCCCACTCATCATCAGATGACACATCTGGCGGTCGCCATTTGCGCATAAGAACACCATTCTTACAAAAGTAACACACAAGCTCTTGAGTTACATCACATTCATCTACTGCCCTGTCAAACAACTTGGAAATGTCCTTGTCACTATGCTGTTCATTAACCAGCTGTGATTTTGAAATTTTGTCATTAGAACATTCCAATTTGCTATCAAAATGTGGCTTATCAGCCTCATCATTTAAATACACAAAGGTGTCGGCCAAACAAACGTCATCGATGACGTCATCTTTAAGAGACCTTTCAGACTCCTCAGCCAATTTACTCATGGCTCTAGTAACTGCACAAGCAGGATACAAACTTTGAATTTCGTCTTCAACTGGATCATGAATCTGATCCAAGCAAGGCTTGTCAGTTACAATCGGGTTAACCCCGACCTTATCTCCCTCAAGATCATTGCCAAGAAGTAATTGAACACCCTCAAACGGTAAACTACCTTCAATACCCACCGTAACGGTCCAGAAATCAAGTCGGAAGACAGATGAATGTTATGGAGCGGAACGGGTGTATAATTTACAGAATCTACCCCTTTAATCAGGACATTACAGCCTGCAGATGAAGAATCAGAAAACGGCAAAATATCTGCCAACAAAAGAGACTGGGACGCGCCCGTATCTCGCAAAATCTTCACAGGAGTAGCATTAGAAAGTGACACAAAACCATTGTGGATGAATGGTTCAAAAATCTCCATAACAGGATTTGAAAAACTGTCAACCTTATCCTTGATAGAACTAATAGGAACAGTCTTAACGTCTTAACACATGAACGTCACTAACCTGCTTGGGTAAAGATCTTGAAGTGAGGAAACCACTAGGCTTTTGAAAGGCTTGATCTTGTTGTCTTCTTTTCAATTTAAAACAATCAGCCAATAAATGGCCGTCCCTCTTACAGTAGCTGCAACGGGAGACTTATTTTGAGGGTTAAAAGTGAGTTACTGAGACTTTGTGTTTGACCTTCGACCTTTGTAACTGGGGTTAGAAGTTTTAGGCCTTGAGAAAGGACTGAATTTGTTACCTGAGATGTTAGACTGGAATGAACTTGGTTTAACAGCATTGACAAATGATAATTTGTGTGTCAGAGCGTATTCATCAGCAAATCGGGCTGCTTCGTCTAAAGTGTTGGCATTCTTTTCATCAAGAAATGTTCTAATATCACCATGGATACACCTTTTAAATTCCTCTACTAGCATAAGCTGTCTGAGGTTTTCAAAGTTGTTGTCAATTTTAACCGAAGCACACCACCTATCAAATAACTGTTCTTTTGAACGAGCAAATTCTACATGAGTCTGAGAGTTTTCTTTTTCACAACTACGAAACTTTTGTCTATAGGCTTCAGGAACTAATTCATAACCTTTGAGGATCAAATCCTTCACTCTATCATAATTTGATGCTTGCTCTACCGTCAATTGAGTGTAAATGTCCCTTGCCTTTCCGATCAAAACACTCTGAAGAAGTAAACTCCAATTTTCTTTCGACTTTCAGTTTAAATTTTCAGCAATTTTCTCAAAATGCAGAAAATATTTTTCAACTTCTTTTTCCTGAAATGGTGGGACGAGACGTATTTGTCGAGCTGCATCAAATTTTGATTGTGATTGTACAGGTGCATCTGCAGGAGGACTTGTTCGCGACTGTAATTCCAAATGTTTCATTTCTAACTGAAACTGTCTATCTTTCTCTTCTCTCTCTAACTGAAACTGTTTTTCTTTCTCTTCTCTTTCTCTCTCTAACTGAAACTGTCTTTCTTCTTTTTCTCTCTCTAATTCTAATTTCTTTAATTCCAGCTGATTTTTGCAATTCTAATTTCTTTATTTCCAAATAATCAGCTGTTTCCTCAGTTAAATCAAAATCACTTTCATCCCAAAGTTGTTTGCTAACAAAATGTTTAATAATGAGTTTCTTAATTTCTTGCTTTCTCCAAGATGTTTTAACTTTAATTTGTAGGAATTTACACAGCGCGAACAAATCCTCTTTGCGTAGTTCGTCAAAATCCTCCTGACCAGGCTTTGAAGCAAATTGAGCTGGGTCAAATGACATACTGATAATATACTACTCCTCGACTTCACAAATTCAGACAATGTATCAATTTAGAACTATGTTGCAAAGCTGGAATGTAAACAAAGCTCACGGACAGGCCCCCAATTTCTGTTACGTCTAAACGATAATAGAAAAACGCAACAGAAAGATTTGTGAAGTCGATTATTAAACAAATATTTATTTACAATACTAAAATCATATACAAATTAAGTTAGGTCAATACAGCAAACAAACGTCAAATAAAATCTTACTGTTCAATGTTATACCGGTGTATCTCTCGAGTCTGTATTAACGTACAAATCTCTATACAGTTCGTGCCGGCGTGCAGAAATCTAGTCCAATATCGCTCAGCTGTTGTTCAGTTTCCGTCAGTTCAATTGCGTAGATAATACACAGCGGTCGAACACAGGAGTAATACAACAGGAATATATAATCCAGCAGTCAGTTATCTCAGTCAAAGGTAATGTCCAGTTATGCACCCAATAGAAGCCGTTCGAATCTCCTCTCTGATCACTAAACTTCGAGAAATTTATACTTTTGTCGGGAATTCGAGATTATTCTATCAGATCAAGAAACTTCCATCGGTATAGCAATGACGTAAGATTTAACCCTAATACAATTATAACAGTTACGAGAAAGTTCGACATAATTAACCCAGATAAACAAGTGCTTTCTCATTCCAGAAACTTCAAGAATGTCTAATATTGAACAATGAAAATCTATATGTATAGATGGCGCTCCGCACTAACCGCTCAGGTCATAGATGCATGTACAGATGGCGCTATGCACCAATCTATCAGGTCATACGAGACTGTACGTAGAGCAGCCATTTGCAATCACAGAATCTTCGAGAAAACACTAGACGGATAACTCACATAATTCACTTACGATAAATCGGTCCTCACGATTACGAGAAAATTCCATGAATACAACAGAACGTAAACATGTTTACCTCAGGTCTATCATTCTAGAAATATCCTCAGTGTCTAACTTTATACTGTAATACTATGACAGCATCAAGCGTACATGTATGCTACACAATAAATCGGGTTGAATGAAATCCTAGCCAATGTTGGGATCAATTTCAGACTGATATGATGCGAAGATTCACAATAATTTCGGTGATCATCCAAAATAAACTAATCTTATGAACTCGAATTCGAATTTTTAAATTTTAAATTTGAATTGATACTGGAATTTGAAGTTTGAAGTTGAAATTCGAATTTCACCCTTGAAGTTTGAATTTGACCCTTAAGTCTACATTTAAAACTCAATTTAAACTTTAATTTAAAAATTTGGAATGAGAAATATATCAGCCCGGGAGACTGAAATTATATTTACAATTGGCTTGAAATACTTATTATTCTATATTTTGGGGAAAGTAGGGAGAAGGAATAGGTGTTGGGGGGGGGGGGAGCACACAAGCACCCAAATCAAACAACCCTTCTCAAAACGTGAAAAGTACAATTAACAATAGACGTTCGTAGGAATTATACTTTTCCTTACAGGGAAACAAACCTTAATTTCAGACAAGCAATAAGGAAGTCTCCAAACTGTAATGGTAAGAGTATTTGCTCCTGTCCGCCAGTGGGCGTTTGAGTCGGGTAGGACAAAACCTATACAATGTATCAAAAAACCGGCTGGACACTTCTTGATTAGAGTTTATACATCAACACACTGGCAACTTCTATGTTATGTCCTAGATTTACTACTAACCCACACTGTTGGTTCAAACCATACTAACTAATAATTACTACGTTGCTATAGTACCATAGTAATTATATTGTTTTGTTTGCCATACTTGTACCATTTTACGAGTCGTGCAAAAAACATATTGTATTGTATTGTATTGTATTGTATCGCTCTTGTAGCAACGTTGTATTGTGACGTCATGCGACAATCGGATATAACGACGGCATCATGACGCAAAACAAAGGGCATTACGCTTTATCTAATGACGTCGTTGGCGTTACAATAGAAAATGTCGTCTTGAACGTGGACATGTGCAAATACAAAATATTAAATTGACAAGGGTGATCTGTCATGCCACCCAGCTCAATTTTGAAGTTCTTGGAAATGCCGTTTGCTCCATTTATGTCACTATTTCAGGCCGCCCTATATCTTTACATGTTATCCAGTCCACATTCTGTCCCCCCTGACTCGAGCGCCTACTAGCGGGCAAGGGCAAATTACTCGTACACGGACAGTTCGGAGACTCCGCTATTGTTTATAGTTCTGTGGTAACAGATTGTGACATACGTGAAAGACCCACACGTGATTATTCTGCTCATTTCTGTGACGCGTAAGCATCTTTTGGTCAGCATTCCTTCACTCACAAATCGGTTACAGCAAAGAGGGGTGTTCCAAACGTACCCTTGAAGCAAAGTGGCCTGGAGTCGCCATTCCTAGACTTGCGAGTTTGGTGGAATTTCTGAGCACACCCGTTTTTAAAACGAGGTCAACGCTGCGTCAGCATAGCATTTATGGAAATTGATGTCGTTCATGGCATCTTTCCTACAGCGCATGCTCCATTTCACAGGCTCATTTGTCATCCCTGCCTCCCATTCGCAACTTCTCGGGGATCTCCGGTTTGAGATGTCCCTCGAAGGCCATTGACGCCATATTGGACTAGAGCGTGGTCACGTGTGTTTCGGTCTGTCAGGGAACTGTCAGTGACGTCACGGGAATTATATCTTGCCAATACGTGGCGTGTGTACCATTTAAACTGATGGTTTTCTATTGAAACGTGCTTCGAATGAAAAGAATAAACAGTTTTTAGAATATCTGACGTAAATCAGAGACTCGCAGAGAAATATTTGCTGGTCAGGGATTAAGGCTTCCGCGAGAGTGATTGGGCTTCGGAGCCATGCGTATTAAACCGTTCCGGCGCGTCACATCTGGAGATTCATAGGAAATTCATGTTGTCGTCCCCCGAGCGTAGAATCAGTCCCCTTCGTAGATTTCCGCTCGGGAGTTCCGAATGCCCTGCCTCCAATACAACCACCTCGCTGGGGGTCTAATAACACCCCAGCCACCAGTCAGATTTTTGGACCGGAGTCACTTCCGACAAACATCTATTTTACTATATATGATGTCACTTCCGGCCATGTGCGCGCGGCCCCGAATCCGGTCAAAAAATCTGACTGGTGCCTGGGGTATTATCAACCTGTAACCATTTCGGTCATCTATACGCGGTAAAACTGACCCTGGGATCGTGTGTATCCATTTACAGCCTACTTTCGGCAAGTGCGAGAGGGAATTTCCAGAAATCAATACCACGTGACTTCGTCAGCCAATCAGCTAAAGTCTACCGACGTAACCCCAACGTAACTCGCCATTTTCGAATCATGTGATGCCCTACTTGTTGAAAATTACAGATCTACCACACCTCTTGGGTGATACGAAAGTTATTTATACCTATATATTTTGTAAGCCTAGCCTATATCTGTTTCCCAAGTGGTTTGAAAACCTGTAATTTATCAGATTTCTCGAGTCTGTTCTCTGCCGGATGAAGGCCGAACAGAATCCCGTAATATACCGGATATCGCTCCGCAATAATGGAGACTCACGATTCGCAAGCCATCTTATGGATGGCGAAGTGTACTCAAATGGGGTATTATTAGACCCCCAGCGAGGTGGTTGAGTTCATGGGCGTCATGAACCACCGCAATGCGAGGGTTCTGTGTATTGTTGACGTTGAAAAGTGACCGCAGAACCGCATGCAGAACCGCACTTTCGTTTTCGAAAGGGGACCAAAGCCGCTAGCGCTGTGCGTGAAGGTCTGATATACAGGAATGGTTAATTGAAATTCAAATCCCCTCAAGTTGTCCGTACTTCGTCACTCGGAAAGCCTACGGAATTCCACAACTGCATGTATACTCCATTAAAATTATTATTATCTGCAAAGTGAATCATGAAAATGTTTGCAGACAGAACGCAACTAACAGTTTGCACGGCGTGTTCCAATCTAGGTAAACCAAGATGGTAAATCAGAGGAATACCGTAACGCTATGAAAACTTCGTGCGAAATGTTCGCCGATATTCTACGAGATCCCATGATAAGCCAATTCACGACAATTTCTACCTTTTTCCTCTGACAATGATTGACAGAGATAAACATCTTCGCACGGCACAATCTTTTGATATTTTCTATCCCCTAACAAAGCCAGACTTTCGGCGGAAGTAAACTTTTTGATCTTTACGGTTTTCCACGCATGCACGTTGTCTGGAAAAGATGCCACATTTGGATACTGTTTCAGGATAATGCTAATATATTAGAACACGTGCTACCGTGTGTAATTACTGTGAGCGTGATTTTGAAAGCTAGACACCTGATTGGCTAACAAATATAGTTTCAAAATCTCAAGGGATTTATATAGGGCTGCAGTCAGATATAATGTTCCGTGATATTATATCTGAGTTTACTGAGATTGGGCGTGTTCGCACGACCAGTGCCCATCGCGGTGCGATCATCTTCGCATATCCAAGACGAACACTACACGTGTTGCCTTGGCTGAACATAACACATTAATCTGATCAGAATACGGGTTTGGTGAGGTCATAGCTCTAAAATATTCCGTGTTCCATATTAGGAGGAGTGCGATGTATGACCTCTTTAAAATTCAAATTTGATTGGCTATTCGAAAGAAATTAACATTATTACAACCAATACTTGACATATTTGGAAATCACACCGGCAGACATCAAAGAAAATCTTCGCTGCTCGGTGTTGGCAAGCTCCCATCTTGATTGGCTAAATGCACATCACGTGCGTTTCCCGGTTTGAACAATTTACCCTATTCAGTAAGTCAAGGTAAATGACGGAACGTTAGTGTAGCATTTAACTTGAAATGTGAAGATGGGTGCGATGGATTGCCCAAGTACATCTGTATCCATCCATCCATCCATCGAAAAGGCGCACCCTTAACCGTAATACAGGACCTTGGCAATTGGTTGCCAGGCCAATCTCCAGTAATTTTACAAAAAAAATATTTTACTGTAAGAATTGTGAATGCGGTACTTGTACTTCACCAGTAAAGTATAACAGTGTATGAGGTAATCTGAAAGTAAATCAATGAATAAGTTGAGAACGCAATCACAAGACTGTCATAATTTTGTTGACAAGCACGCATATATATTAAATATGTTTTCATATATTTTGCACGCTCACACTTTTGGCTTCCTGAACGCCATGTTTATAATTCTGACACCCATGGCACGTTTAGGATGTAAATGAGTTATATGTGTTTACAGCCAACTTTAGCAGACATGATTTTCGCACACCTTTCGGTGTTTAGCTCCTGTGATCGTTTAGATCAAAACACTAGGTGTTTCAGTAAACATGAATAATGCCATTTGGGGAGTCAGAATTTATATAATTATGATTAAACTTTCTGTGTGAATTACAGATAGTAATGGTGGTACGGCGATAATAATTGGAATAAAAGTGTTAAACGAGATCCTAGGAAGACGCTCAATCGATACGCTTACCTAAGAAAGCCAGTTTTGCAGATGACAAGGATTGCAATGCGGTCCTTCCCAAACCAATCCCTCAAAAGACGCGCGATTGTTAATGTATGTTAATTTTATATAGCTTTCAAGCAGTTTCAACCTTGAGAAAACTAGCAGCAACGGGTTTTAGTAAGATGCGCGATATATACGTTACTTTATGTATGTCCCCTGACAATAATATTGTCATTATGTACGATTTATGGGAACTATATACAGTATCTGATGAAAATTCAACTAATACTAATGTAATAGGGAGAAGTATCACTTTATGAGTATAAGTTGATTGCGTATTGTGTATTACACCGACGGAAACTGCTTTGTTCGTGTGATAGCCATGTGTCAGAAACTAAATAAATCCCATTAGTACAGACAATTACAGTCTCAAATGCTAGTGTGTAAACAATGTAAACACATGCGTTTATTAACAAAACTATTGTGTTTATTTTCTCAACACGCCAGTTTAGTTTCTAAACGTTCTAAACGCCATTTTTTCTACTGTGTAGTAAGATATTTTTATCTGATTTGCAACTGAGATAAGACATGTTTTCCCGAAGAGAAACTTATGAAAATTCATTGTTTCTTGAGACATTCTTTCGTTTCACATAGGCACTTATGGTTGGCCATCCCTGCCAGAATTCGTCATTTAGAGGCTGCCTCTAAATAATATATACCATGGTATAAAATGCCAAGCCTGCCATAATTCGTATTTAGAGGCTGCCTCTAATTATTTTGTACCATGGTATAAAATGCCGAGCCTGCATGCCATAATTCCTATTTAGAGGATGCCTGTAAATCGCCAAGCCTGCCACAATTCGTATTTAGAGGCTGCCTCTAATTATTTTGTACCATGGTATAAAATGCCGAGCCTGCCATAATTCGTATTTAGAGGCTGCCTCTAATTATTTTATACCATGGTACAAAATCGCCAAGCCTGCCATAATTCCTATTTAGAGGATGCCTCTAATTCATTTTAGCCGTAAGTCGTAAATTTTCGCCTTCTTATTACTTCCACCAATGATGTGCGCTTTCACAAATTTGGTTCGATATCTCTACGCTTGTTACAAGTTTACTCATTGGTCAAATTTAATATTCTTGATATGACATCGAGTTGTTTATGACTTACGGCTAAAATGAATTAGAGGCATCCTCTAAATAGGAATTATGGCAGGTTTGGCGATTTTATACCATGGTACAAAATAATTAGAGGCAGCCTCTAAATACGAATTATGGCAGGCTCGGCATTTTATACCATGGAGGCAGCCTCTAAATACGAATTGTGGCAGGCTTGGCGATTTAGAGGCATCCTCTAAATAGGAATTATGGCAGGCTCGGCATTTTATACCATGGTACAAAATAATTAGAGGCAGCCTCTAAATACGAATTATGGCAGGCTTGGCATTTTATACCATGGTATATATTATTTAGAGGCAGCCTCTAAATGACGAATTCTGGCAGGTATGGCCAACCATAGGCACTGACAAAATACACACAGGATCAGGCCATTCGCAACTTCTCGGGGATCTCCGGTTTGAGAATCAGTCCCCTTCGTAGATTTCCGCTCGGGAGTTCCGAATGAGGATCAGGCGAGCAGGGTGTCACTGATTTTACCCATATTCTCCATCACCTCAATTGTAAAGCTACAGTTCAGGTTCGGTCTAATAAAGCCACACGGAAGAATAAATGGTATGACCGGGATTGCAAGGTAGCTAAAAAGTGTGCCAAATCCAGTTATCATCAATACAATAACAATCCATCTGACGAGGCTCGTATCCATTATCACAAAGTTAAACGTAATTATAAAAGACTGGTTGCACGTAAACGGCATGAATATTATGATAATTTAATAAGCGAACTTCGCGATGCCAAACAGTCCAATGCCCAATACTACTGGAAATTGTTAAAATACCTAGGGACTACTAAAAACTCGGTTTCCCAGTCTGTTCCTGTAGACAAGTATGCAATGGCCGACCACTTTGTTTCTTTATTAGGAAAATCTGACATTCAGTCTTCAGGGACTATCCCTGAAGACACCACAGATGATAATAGTTCTATGCTTAACACACCAATAACTGCTGAAGAAATTTTAACAGCAGTTGCTAAGATAAGGGTTAATAAGAGTCCAGGAGAGGACAACATTAGTAACGAACTCCTAAAGTGTGTCATACCTGTTACTATTGACCATGTATCTCGGTTGTTTAATATTATCCTAGACCAGGGTTATTTACCTGAGTTGTGGCGTAACTCGACCCTTATCCCAATACATAAAAAGGGTGACCGTTCTGTTCCCAACAACTATAGGGGCATAGCCCTAGGTAATGCTCTTGGGAAGCTTTTTGCTAAAATCATTAACAAGCGTCTTACTAATTTCATGGAAGATTCCAACTTGTTGAGCTGCAATCAAGCTGGCTTCAGACAAGGCCATCGTACGTCGGACCATTTATTTACACTCCGAACTATCATTGAAAAGTATAATTCCAATAAAAAGCCTTTGTATGCATGCTTTGTAGATTTTCGTAAATCATTTGACTCTATTGATAGGCAATCTTTGTTCAAAAAGTTATTAGACACTGGCATAAATGGTAAGATATTTAATCTGATTAAGTCCTTATATAGTGATGTCTTGTATAACATCAAAATTAACGATGAGATTTCCACAAGCTTCCACAGTTACCAAGGAGTTAAACAGGGCTGTTCCCTCTCTCCTACACTGTTTAATATTTTTATTGATGACATCAAGTCAAGCTTCAATGACCACTGCTGTCCTATTGACCTAAATGGTCATCCATTGTCTCATCTACTGTTTGCAGACGATCTGCTTTTGTTGTCTGAGTCTCCAAATGGGCTACAAAATGCTCTTGACAATCTAAACATTTATTGTAAAAGTAATCATATTGTTGTCAACCTCGACAAATCCAAAGTTATTGTGTTTAAAAAAGGTCCTCAATTCAAACGACCTATGGCGCTTGGGCGACTCTGAAATTGGTCAAGTCGATCAATACCAATATTTAGGGATAATTTTTTCACGTACAGGCCATTTCAGGCAAAATACAGAGCAATTAAGTCGTAAAGGCATGCGTGCTTCATATTCATTACTTAGTAATCTAAATGGGAAAAATATTCCCATTGATACTGGATGTCATCTATTCCAGTCCCTAATTAAACCTGTCCTGCTTTATGGCTCAGAGGTGTGGGGAGCAGACCTTGTATCATGTAAACACCCTGACAATTCTCCCCTAGAGAAAGTTCAACTAAAATTTAATAAACGGCTTTTACAAGTTCACAGATCCACCAACAATTGGGGGGTTAGGGCTGAGTTAGGCATTTATCCATTGATTCACGATATAGTCAAGAGGTCTGTTAATCTTTACCATTATGCACTAGAATCTTCTGATAAATTAATATACCATGCTCTTCAGGAACAAAAAGTTCTCTGCATGAAGCATGTTGGCTGGTTGTATAAGATACAGTCTTTTTTACACACTAATCTTAATATAGATATAGATGAAGCAGTGGGGAGTAATTTTCATCTTCTGCTACAGGCACATTTCAAAGCATGTTTTCATGATTCACTTCAAGATGATAAAATTCCTGGTGAACAAAATAAGATGAGAACATACAGACTGTTTAAGACTACGATTGAACTCGAACCATATCTGTTATATAATAAACCAAGCCACCAGCAATTTTTCTCAAAATTGCGGTTAAGTAACCACAAGTTAAAAATAGAAGTGGGTAGGCACACCAAGCCTAATACCCCAATTCATCAACGTTTGTGTGAGGTGTGTATGGTAGTAGAAGATGAGAAACATTTTGTTTTATCATGTAACAGATTTCATTCAGATAGGATCTCTCTATTTCAAAAAATATCTGCTCGCTTTAATGATTTCAACACTATGAATGATACTAACAAGTTTGCCATGATTATGTCTTGTGCTGCCTTATCCAAGGTAGTTGTACCTACTCTTTATGAATGGTATAATCAACGCTAATTTATGCGTTGTACTACATACAGGGCCGTCTTGGTGAATTATCATATTATTTGCACACGTTCTTGCTATATTTGCATCATAATATTTCGCATTAGTACTATTCCATCTACAATATATCCACGCAGTCTGGGTGAATGTTTGACTGCTTATCTTCACCCACTCAGGGTGTCAAATGTACATACTATTGTTACTCTGGTTAATTGTTCGATTTAATTTGTACTCTGCCTCTTATGGTGTTTGTGCAATAAATACTTGAACTTGAACTTGAACTTGAACTAAGAAGGGGGACAACTTGAAGACATAGATGTCAAGAGTAGTTTCCCCTGTTTCGCACAAATCGGAGTGCTCAAAAATTTTAGTAGTGAGATGGATGAAATAAACAGATGCGCTTATAGCTGATCAGGAATATTGAAAATGATGACAAACATGACATGTTTTGCATGTAGTCCTTAAATGTTACTAAGTGAAGACATGTGAAAATTATCAAAGTTCTATTGACAAAATTCACCGATGCGTTTAAACATCTGTGTATTTTTTAAATACATGATATTCACTAATATGTGTTAGATCTAAAACTGCATTTGTGTAAAAACTTTCAGGTTGCTGGAACTTGTTAATTTCAAGACATATCTATAGGAACTTTACTTTACACTGCAAGGTGATACCCTCGTAAGGCCAAAAATTAATTGTTTTAATCTTGCACACCCAGAGTCAAAAGTGACGTAAAACAGCGCCGACTGACGTTTGAAGTTGGGGTTTCGTCTATTTTTGGCTTTTTCGTATACATTTTAGCATATTTGATTTATATATATAAAATATGACACTTAGAACCAACACGAATATAATGTTTTCAGTGTTATCATATTTGCCGTGATATCTTATTTTGTCATATTTTTGATCTATTAAATAATCTATAATAAAATGAATTCATACGAAAAGTAAAAAGCTGACGAAGTCCTCATTTCAAACGCCCGTTGACACTCTTTTACGTCAGTTTTAACTGTGCGAGTCAACACCATTTTCTGTACGAAACACCGACTTCAGTGCAGAATTGAAGAAAATAAATTTTGGCTTCACTGTGGAAGTTCTACAGGAGTTTTTCCTATGTATAAGCGCCACTTCTCATGCGGTAACATAGTTTGTATATAAGTATGGTATTAAAGCCATGTTACCATATACATGTCTGTCAACCAATTAATATGAGCGGTCACGAGTGTGTGTGCGAAGGGGGTATTTTCTGAAAAATTCGTTTCAATATTTTACGTATAGAAATTTCTGACTGAAAGGATAGGCAGGAGTGATTTACAAGAAGGCCAATCAGTATTTTTTTGTTCTACTCCCATATACCCTTCAACTTCCCAGTCTCCTTCCGATGTTATTTGGTTCCTTCACTTTTAACAAATTGAACTATTTCTCTCAAATTTCGCTGTAGTTTCAATGGATCCATGGTTGAGGTGTATTTATGGGTACAGGACAAAATGGCAATAGATATTTTTAAATATATCTTGATGCATTCAATAGATTATTTTATGTAAAATTATGATATCTTCGCAATATAGTCATGTTAACACCAACATATCTATAGTCCTTGTCGTTCATTGGAAAAACTCTACATGCCATTTGCGCAGAAATGAATATCTAAATAATTAGCTCGCATTAAACATCGACATGGGCAGATCTTCTTCAGGTAACCCAGGATGAAGGAGAAACAAGAAATTTACCACGCAGAAACCTAAATATTTAACTTTGAGTTTCAGTATGCCCCTCTGTATGGTAAAAGCGAAGGTAAACTTCATTGAATACTTCTATAGATTGCCCCTTTTTTTCGTTTTCATTTTGTCCATTTGCCATTGTGTCCGTTTGCCAGTCGTCCGGTTGCCATTTTGCCCGCTATCCGTGCGTGGTAAAGAAACAGAATTACAAAACCTAAGCTTTTAGGCGTTGACAGCGATGTATGATAAATAAAAAATTAAAATAAAAGTACTGAAATATAGTTCTAAAATACTCTGAAGTCCTGGATAGAATGCACACTGTGTTCGATATGGAAATTTGTGTGCTGCTATTGCGACGTTTCTGACGTTGAATAGGTCTGTATGTGGATACTAAAACTCTCAAATTGCCTTACGAGCCTGATGAGAAATGACTTACCGTGTAGACACGTATACACATGTATTTTCTCTACTCTATATACTACAATCCCTCATTAGGATAGCATTTTATAAGAATATTTATTTGCATACCGTATAAACACTATAATTGTCATAAAATAGAAATTTCATGTAGGTCTACTAAATTGAAGGCAATCTTGCAAATGAGTCACGTCATAATACAATTATATGGTGAGCTATTTAGCCTACAGTTCAGAAAGGGTTAGGGGCACTGATACAGGGAACTTCCGGTAATTACCACAGGCCCTTACAATTTGCCCAGTGAAAGTAATTAATTATTCAATCATATCATATATATGTATACAGGGGCTACCGGTTGTCGAAAATTTTATCAGAGTAGTAGTAGTAGTAGTAGTAGTAGCAGCAGTAGTAGTAGTAGTAGTAGTAGTAGTATGATTTTAATTTACATCTCAACACACATAATCACAAAAATAAAAACGTATTTCACATAAAATCATTACATTACCAGAAAAGCAGCATCAGGGGAATATCATACCATTTTGTGAACGACATTGTATGTGACAGCCGCTGTGCAAAATGAAAAACTGGCAAAACTTCTTCTGAGAATGCAGTGAACATTTCAGTCTAATAAAGAAAAGGAAATCCCAGACAATTTAGGAATATCTTCCGTGTCTCACTGACAAGAAGTACTCTTTATTTTTATTTTGACAATAATTATCATATTGATAAATGGAGAAAAAAAATCATAACCAACATAGTGTATATTGTAGCACAGACATTTCAGTGCCGTACTTTTAGAAATGTATTTCAAGATGGTGTTTTCATTATACTGACTCTTGCTGACAATGTCTAAATCTTTCTTTCTTTCTGTGATTATACTCTTTAAGATTCCATTTTCATTCAGCATAGTATGAGGATTGTATTGCTCACAAAACAGGCAGCATCTCAAACGTTGAGAGTCAAAAAGCACCTGCAGTTTCTTAAACTGGGTTAAATGTAGACTAAGAGTGAGTAGTATGGTTTAACGTCGTTTTCAACTTTGTTTCAGTCATATCACGACGGTGCCTACATGCGCCAGAACACGAGAGTGCTCACAGTTCCTATTACCTTGGTCACTGATCAGCCCAGCCAGTACAGCACCCGGTCACCCATCCAAGTATTGAATGTAAAACTAAGACTATAGGCATAGGCAATCGGATGCCCCTTTTGCAATTTTTTTTTATTTTCTTCAGTTCACCGGTACCCACAGGTAAACCCAATACCTTCCTGACTAAGTTGATCATCACATTCTCACCAAAACTCTGGGTACTAGTACGGATCGGACAAACGAACAAACAAACAAACAAAACACGGGCTAAAAGAAAATAAATTATTATGAAAAGCAGACTGCAATCGGCAATCGCTGTAATCGGAAACCCCTTTAATTTATATATACTATATATTTTCGGGACCAAAATAGGGTCTCCGAAAGATTCGCGTGGCTCGCCTTCGTCTCGGATAACTTTTCTAACAAGTTACATGATTGGGCGGTGCAATCCGACAACCACATGTCAAGTTTTGCTAACTTTTCAAGAATATCGCCTATTACCCCCAGTTTATTTAGAACAACATACATTGAATACATAAACGCTGTAATTCTACGATATTGCCATGTACAACAACAAGATGAAACGCTAAAGGAAGGCGTTGCATGCAGAAAACGTCATTCTAACTTGTATTATAATAATGTTATGTCAGCCAATCAGCTTAGCCCTTACTCAGACGCGACGGGAGTGTCTAAATCAGCTTTTCATTAGTGACGCCGCTGTACAAAATATCAAAATTTGATATGCAAAGCTTTACAATGTGTAGAGAACATTCAAATATTTACGGGAGTGAACAATTTATCATATTTCTTCAGTTTATGTTCAACAGCCCACTGTGTACTTAAGAAATTAAATCAATGCGGATACGAAACTTCGGCTATGGGTCAGATTATGTTGAAGTTCAATATGGCGAAGCTTAGGGCAGTTGAGGAATTTTATCTCTGGTTGTAATTGAAAAATCGTTCAAGTACAATCATTTTCACGCGTCGTATGTCTGTAAAATCCACCAACTACAACTGCAACAGAGTTCTGGATGGTTTAGGGTTCAGGTAAGCATGCCATGTCATTCGAAATCATAAATGTTTCACGTCCAGAGTGCATCAAAATTTATGTCCGCTCACTGCGATGAGGCGGAGTGAGACACTGAACAACAACAACATACTAACTGAATCTGAACATTGACCCAAATGTATTTTTTTTGTTTGAAGGACGGTGGAGGTGCTACATTGTTAACAATAACATCTGATAATTTGACTGTGTGTAATAAATGGATTGTCTTGCTTCAGAAAGCAGTTAACTTACCAATGACAGGCCAGAATATATTTTTCACGGTAACGATCGTTCTATTTCGGATTTTTTTTTTTTTTCCGTGTCGCTTCCGTCAAAGAAAAACTCTCCCGTAGTATCAGTTGTATAAACAAATTATTTCTAGTTTGAAATTCTTCCCCAAAAGTATATTTTTTAAATTTATTTAGTCCATTACCATGTTCACAATGTTTGATACTTAAACACTTGTGACTGAATAGGTTTTATTGCATATCAGGGGCCGCGGAACCGGGGGGGCAGGGGGGGCTACCCACTTTTGAGACTGCAATGTTATAAGTCCTATCTTAGATAGCACCAGTCCAGCATTTAACATGGCCGATATAGAGTTCAGCCCCTCCACTTTCAAACGTGCTCCGAGGCGCCTGCATATGGTACGAAAAGATTTGGGTACGAAAAGGTTAGGGTAGGAAAAGGTTAGGATATGAAACGGACTGGGTACGAAGTGGTTGGCTACGAAATGACCAGTACCCGGCCGAGGTTATGTTGCTTGTGAGGAAATATGAACTCAAAATTACTATTGCAAGTTTTAGTAGTGGTGAACTTGTGAGGGATGTGGAAACGAAGAAATGAAAACATTTGTGCTGATCAGGTTGATTTTATTGCAGTTTAGTCGAAAAAGGGTCTGTTTTATTGTTATTCAATGATATGGGAATTATACAATAATAAAGGAAGACCCCTTTAGTCCTCTGGGTTTTCCCATACTATGTGACAAGTTGCAAGTGATATACCCAAATAAGGTCAAGGCTTTTCATATTGTCGCCATATTTGCGAGCAGAAATCTTTCGCTGGAAAACATCTCCAGATTGACACGCTACACTCCCGTGTTATCAGACCTGTCAAGAGTTGGGAAGTACGTGATATGTATGCAGTAGGTACAGGGAAATGATACAGTTCAGTTGGGGGCAAGTTGACTCTGATAGGGGCAAGTAAGGCTTAAGTGTTACTTGCTCTTTGGGCAACCAGTTAAAAACCCGAAGTTACGGTACTGTGATCATGGTAATATTCAGTTGAAACAATAGGCTGATATTTGGATCGTCTTTTCAGAAGTAAATTATGCAAGTTGCTGGACAGAAACACAGATATTTTTTTTTTTTTTTTTAAAGCCCAAACCTTATTATAACTGATTTGGTAAAATATCTGCAACAAAACCGGGCGAGAAATATTGAAAATTATAGCAATCAACTTAAACCTTTATTCACTTTAACGGCATTAATTTATCAATAACTGATGGTCTCATCATGTCGTCACAACTTATATTTCTTCTTTGTCAGAATTTGTCTAAACTAGAATACTACAACTGTCTGATTGATGCGAGTCTGAGGCAGTCATTGGCATCAGCAAAAATTGAGTTTTTGTTTATTTCTTTAACTCTTTGCTACTTGCTGATAGTCTCGTTTGTCAGCCTTGTATGTTCGGATAAATGCATGCGAGAGGATTTTGTTATAGACAGTCTTTTCTTGAAGCAATATATTTGCATGTAGCTTGATTGAAACCCCGCTAAATATATATATTTTCAGAAAGCCCATACTTTAATTAATCTGTCCTTCAAAATATCTGTCCATTTGTGTCTAAAATAAAACCAGACCAGGCGAGAAAATGAAATAAACAAAAAAAAAATCTCTGATTTCGACAACATTACCGTGAGTGTATGTCCCAGCCAAATGATAGTTTCCATAAAAAATCTCTTCACGATTCGCCCACTTCAACCGGACGATCGTGCTAAAATACCAGTGCATCGTCCGTGTGGGTTTTAATCCGACATATAAATCCGAGAAACCCTTTATTTCCATTGTAAATCCAACAGTCGGCTCGCTAAAGTTTCAACGAAGCCATTTTTTTTGGCGAGAAATTCAACCGGCACACGCAGACAAGGCGGCCGGCCAATC
>JAVTVY010011205.1:0-51976 GCA_036873755.1 Hanleya hanleyi | reverse complement strand
TTGAAGATGCCACCCAACCCGCTCACGGCTATCTACTCATCGACTTTAAACAAGACACGCCCTCTACCCTTCGATTGCGTACTCACATTTTTCCCGACGAGATACAGACGGTGTACACCCCCAAATAAAAAAAAAAAATAAAAGAAGAAGACAAGCCACTCTAGCCATCACTCATCATGTCGGCACGGATACGCAGACACGCGCCCGCGCTCCGCGTACTCCGCAGCGCGCCACCGGAGGTGGGCCGGGCGCTGGTGCGCGGCGCGGAGCCCGAATTGGTACGGTGTTTGTGTGAAGTGGCCCATAATGTGTTAAAAGGCAATGTCCCCCTCAGTGCTGTACAGAAGGGGCACTTGCAACGGCACAAGGCAGGTCTCAGAACGTTAGTCAAGAAGACGGAGAGTTTGAAGAAAAAGAAACAGGTGTTACAGCGCGGTGGATTTCTCGGTGTACTCCTCGCTCCCTTAGCCGTTGGTGTACTGGGTCCATTACTCGGCTCCATCTTGGGAGGAGGAGGACGCTAACATGGAACATACGAAAAAAATGATGCTGGTCGAACCGCGATTGTTACAGAGTTTACAATCGCCCTATCCCGTGCCGGCCACCGTGCAACAACTCCAATCTCTGGATGAAGAAATGAATACTATACTGCAACAACGTGGACTCTCCGATCACGAGAAAATTCAACGCTACCATCATACACTGAACCGGTACCAGACGTTTATGGATCAATATAGAGGCGTAGCAAGTAGTACTAGTACTACGCCACCACCACCACTACCACCACCACTACCCACACCACTACCCACAACTACAACAGGGGCTGCTCCATCACCTCAGCTGGAAGAAGAAGTGTTGAGCAGTGTGCCTAAAGCCTACAAGACGCGGGCCCGTTTATTGTTGGACCGGGTGAAACAGCATGCCGATATGAGTTGGAATGCGGAAGGAAAGCTACTGATTCGAAACAAAGTGGTACCGGGGTCTCATATCACCGATTTGATCAACGATATGGTACGGGCACGCAAACATTCCAACCCCCCGGGCTGGGAAGTGTTTGCTGAAGGCTTAAAAGACACGCACATCCCACAAGAATTGGTAGGCAATCCTAACCGTTGGGCCTTTATGGAGCAATCGAACACCCCACCCTCAGCACCACCATCACGACCACCACCAACACCCTCTTGGGAGCTGATGTCACCACCCAAAACACCAGCACGACGCTTTGGCCGTTTCAAATCACTGCCACAACGCCGAGTGGCCGCCGCCTCCAAGGCCAGTCACTGGGAACCCTACTAATAATACTATAAAAAACCGATGCAGAAGCCACAACCACATCAGTTGTCATCATGTTTTACCTGACGTTGCCCAGTAATAGCTCACTCGACGTGTTTCCTGACAACACCTTGACCAAGTATGTCACGCAATTACCTCAACCGTTACATTTATCGGGACGCTGGGAATGTGGACTGGTGGAGATTCAATACCCTTACTCATGGTACAACGTAAAACACGGAGAAATATGGTACGAAGTGGTCTACGAAGAAAAAATCTACAGACTGACGCTCCCCGCAGGCCAATACGATACACCGCAGAAGTTCGTAGAGGCTCTGAATGCCTTGATGACGTACGAGGCTCTACTGAAGTTCACGAATGATGCATCATCCCTGTTATCCATGCGCTTGAAGAATAACCTGTGCTTCGAGGTCAACGAACACAACGAAAAGAGCTTTATCCGGCTGTCCCCGCTCGTGAGCGCGAAACTCAGTTCTAGACTACAGGAAATGTTACGGCTGTCTCACCACGTGGTCATGAAGGGTCCGACCAATGAGTACGGTTCCCATTTGATGGATATGAAAGAAGGCCTGTACGCACTGTACGTCTACTCGGATGCCGTGGACAGCCATATTGTGGGTGATATGAACACACCTCTGTTACGAGTGGTGCCCATTAGCAAGACGTATGGCGAACAAGCCACCCACAGTTTCAACCCTATCATGTTCCTGCCCGCACGCCATACCGATATCGACACGATCACGGTGGATATAAGAGATGACACGGGACGGCCGATCCCATTCGAGCGAGGAAAAGTGGTGCTGACACTTGCTTTCCGACAAACCCGTTCTCCTCACTTCGTATAATAATGTACGTCCCTTACGAGTGCCATACACCCAGCTATGCCGACTACTACAAAAAACAAACGGGAGGCGGCATGTCCATGTTTAGTGGGGCACGCATGCAACGTGGACATGGATTGGGAAACATACTGGGGAGTATCGTCAAAACATTCCTGCCCATGGTGACACGGGGTGTGAAAACGGTAGGGAAACAAGCGGTACAAAGTGGATTGCGCATGGCCGAGGATGTGATGGAAGGCACAGCACCCCGACAAGCCTTCAAACGCCGGGCTAAAGAAGCCGGGGGTGTGTTGCTGGCCAAAGCCCTTAAAAGACAAAGACTGACACCGCGAAGAGTCAGTCGACGGCCAATCCACCGACGACGCACACCCCAGAGAAGGACTAAACCCCAGAAGAAGAAGAAGAAGAAGAGACGTAATAGTAGTAGGAGAGACATATTCGCATAATGGCCTTCATTCACTACGAGTCATGTCCGTCTACCAACAGTGAATTGGATTTGTGGACTATTCCACCCACTCAAACCAGTGTAGCCGAAGGACGTTGGGTAGAACATCGACCCCTGGCTAGCCTGACGGGCGTGGGTCCCGTAGAATTTTCCATTCAAAACAATGATACGGCCTACCTGGATTTAGCCAACTCGTACTTGTACGTCAAAGCTAAAATAACGAACAGGGATGGGACGAACCTAGCGGCCGATACAAATGTAAGCCCGGTCAATCTTTGGCTGCACTCCCTGTTCCAACAGGTGGATATCAGTCTGAACGATAGACTCATCAGTACGTCCACCAATACCTATCCGTATCGAGCCTACCTGGAGACGCTGTTGTCGTACGGCAGTGATGCCAAACTATCACACTTACAAGCTGAGCTGTACCACAGGGATACACCCGGATACTTCAACTATCTACTCCCTGGCAATACTGGGTACGCCAGACGCAAAAGATTAGCAAGCGAAAGCAAGTCCATCGATATGATGGGACGACTGCACGCCGATCTGTTCATGCAAGATCGCTACATGATGAACGGTGTAACCATCAAGATCAAGTTGATCCGTGCCTCACCTTTGTTTGCCTTAATGGCCGGTGGGGCGGAAGCTCTCGAGTCCAAGATCATCATTGAAGATGCAGTCCTGTTTGTCCGTACGGTGGATTTGCAACAGGGGGTGTTGCTGAGTCACATGCAAGCCTTAGCGAAAAAACCAGCCCTGTATCCCATCCGACGCGTACAGACCAAGGTGTTCTCGGTACCCGCAGGGACGATGATGGCCAACAGAGAGAATTTATTTCTAGGAGATCTGCCTAAACGTCTTACCGTAGGGTGTGTGACCAACACCGCATTCAATGGAGCTTTGGCTGAGAATCCGTTCAAATTTCATCATTTCAACATCAACTTTGTGGCACTGCACGTGGCCGGCCATCAAATTCCAGCCCGACCCTTACAACCAGACTTTACTAACGGAAACTATGTGCGGACCTACCTGAACCTGTTTACAGCCACAGGACAAAACAACCAGGACGAAGGCAATACCATCAGTCGAAAAGACTTTAGCAATGGGTACACATTGTTCGCCTTTGACCTCACCCCCACCTTGGAACACGATCATCAACTGGCTTTACTGAAGAAAGGAAACCTACGGTTGGAACTGCGTTTCTCCGTGGCTCTACCCAGCACCATCAACGTGATTTGCTACGCCGAGTTTGACAACGTCATCAGCGTGGATGCGCAAAGAAACGTGCTGTGTGACTTCGTCAACTAAACCATGGATACAGAACAGCTGATGCGCATACTCCAGCGAGATCCCAAGATCCCCTTTCGAGGTGTATTTCCACGCAATGTGTTTCCCATCCACTCCACCACCCCTGCAGCCTACATCCTAAATACAGACCCGAAGAGTCGACCCGGTGAACATTGGATAGCGGTATACGTGGACACCCAAGGCCAAGGCGAATACTTTGATTCCTACGGACTTGCACCCCTCCATGCCGATTTAGTGAAATTCATGGACGTCTCAACGACAGAGTGGTGTTGGAATACGCAAAGATTACAAGGCCCCTTGAGTAGTGTGTGCGGACAGTACTGTGTGTTTTATCTCACTCACCGGAGTAGAGGACATTCACTGCCCACCATTGTACATATGTTTGATGATTATTGTCAAGCCGAAGACCGTGATGTCCTCGTCTATGACTGGACAGCCTCTCGGTTTAATGTGCATGCGCCATTTCTCTGGTTAACTTAAAACATGCGCAGACCCCATATTATTATTATCACATTATATTGTTATGACGTTGTTGTTCTGACGTGAATCATTGTTGAATAAAGAGTTGAAAAAACACAAAAAAATGATTTGACTCTCTCTTTATTTAAGTCAACAAGAAGGATATATACAAATAGAATACAGGTGGTATGTACACATAGAATAGTAGTGATTAAGGTACAAAAAAAGTTCTGCCAGCAGTAGGATTTGAACCTACGACGGGATTGCGCCCACCAGCACTTAGCACTGGCGCCTTAGACCACTCGGCCATCCTGACTTTTTTTACAGTTTTTATAATTCGTCACTCCACAGTTCATGTTCCACATTTTTTACAAGTCCAAGTAGGTAGTGCTGACACCGTCGGCCAATACTTTTCGTTTGGGATAAAAGAAAGTAAAGGCGTCTCGTTGCTGGATATAGGTGCGCATCTGATGGCCCACCACGCGAAATCCTCGATTCGTGCCACTCGCACTGGCCTGGCTTTGCAACACGTCCAGGTAAAGAGCTTTGTCGATGTTGGGATCGCGCCGGTTCACTCCTTTGCAGCTAAACTTATTTTCGTCTCCCCCGTAACAGTAATACGTCTTGGAGGAGAGTGCAATCATAGCATCCCCACTCCACTCCAGCTTGAAGAGCCCGGGCGTCCGCTTATCATACTGGTAATGGTCACGTCGCGGTAACCACTGGTCCCGTTCCATCTCATACTGGCCCCGTAACTCGGGTTTCACCAGGGACTCCCAATCCGCATTAGAGACGGCCATGTAGGCCGAGTCCGTGTCCATCTCCATGAGTTGCCAGTCTGATGCATTAAAATAGACACCCATAAAGTCATATAGAAACTGCAGCATGCGCAGCTTGGCCACCTGGTATACCATATATCCAATCTGCAGGGGTAAGTTGTAACGGATAGTCTTCTTGGCTGAAGTGATTTCATACGTGTCGTCATCGATGACCTCCACCGACCGAAAGAGAGGAGAATTCACCTTTTTGCGGGCTTGAGTCGTCGTACAAATGTTCACGTTCACGTGCTTGTCCTGGTTGGTTACCGTTTTGCCATAATAGCCGTTGCCCGTGAGCTTCCAACTTTCACCGATGATGGCCTTACTGGGGTCTTGGTCGCCTTGACGACGGGCAGACGTCACAATGTCGGCATTCGCCGCAAAACAGGCGTGAGGTACGTACTGTATGACTTGGTGTATTTTCGTAATCTCCAGACCGTGCCGCATATACCACTGCAATAGCGGAGTGCCCAACAACATCTTCTCTCCCCACATACTCCCAATGAGCATGCGACGCGGATGCGGTAAACACCCGTGTTGATCTGCGTAGGCCCCCATGGTGGCCCCAATATCATCTCGACCCACCAGCGTGTTCTTAAAGATGGGCGGGCACTGGGCGAAGACAGGCTTGAGAGTGTCGGGAACATGCAAATCACATTCGACAAAGCCGTACAGGTCCCCCGAACGAATGGCGTCGAACATCTGGGGTAGACTCAGCAGTCGACGACGACTTAACGGATACTCGCGCTCTTTGAGGAAACGCCGTAAATGAGGTAGGGTCTCACACATGGTGTGAAATTGACACTCCCACATCTCAATGAGATGGTATCCTCTCTCTTTCACATAATCCGCGTTCTCCACCACTTCTTTCCGTAATTGCTCACCTGTTTTCCCACGTCGGTCGTTGAAACACCCAGCACTAAAATGGCATCCGTGACCGTGCCAATAGCAACCGTAAAATTGGAATACAGTGGGTGTGTTACCCACCAGGGCAAACCCATCGACGGGGAGGCGACGATCGCCTATGCGCTTCTCTGTGGCGTTGGTCTGGTGTCGTATAGTAATTCCCCGTCGATAGGCTTCGCAATCTAGCCATTGGTCAGCCAGATGTTTGGAAGAAGCGCGTTGGGGCGTAAAATGCCGCCCTTCGGCCAACCAACGTGTATAATGTCCACTGGGCATAGGCTGGGCCAGCGACCACAGGTACAACGCATTAGCATCGAAACCGATGATTTTAGCACAAGGTTTTCCACCGGGCAGAGTAGTGACGTCCTTCTCGTGATAACGGTGGAATATAAGACTGGGACCACCCACAATGTTCTCCTTTAAACACGCATGCATGTCCGCATCTTTCTGCTGTATCAACGAAAAGTACGTCGGACACGCTTGAAAAAGATGGCGAAGCGCCACACCCGGTAAACTTAAACACTCCTTGAAGATGTCCACATGCATTTCATGACGAAACAGTTGAACCATTTTCTCAGCCGCTTCCAGGAAAGGAACCACATCCAGGTTATTATACCATATGAGGAAATCTAGCATCGTCTCCATGTGTTGGTCGTTCCATACCTGCTCTAATTCACGGTACGCGTCTTCCGGACATTCCACTTGCTTCAAATCGTTAAAGAAGGCCTCCCGCGGTGGCAACTGTGTTTCCGCCAAACGGTCGAGCGTCGATATATACGTGTAAGGGAACCGACCTTTCGTTTGTGAACAGTCATACGCCTTCACCCACTGATCATAACTATAATTAGGCGCTAAGTAGTTGCGTACATCCAGGAAACGGAGTGATGTGGTAGTCAGGGCCATATGATTATTGATCTTCTTGATGACCGACTTGAGGGTATTCGCCTGGGCCAAGTAAGGGTAGAGAAATTCCTTCACCATGTTCAAATCATAGCGCCCCGAGTTGAACCCCAGCACCGGTAACTGGCCTAGGTATTGTAAGAAGCGCGCTTTCAATTTCTCCGCATACGGTTTGGGTAAAGGCACATCATCCTGCGACTGCATGGGCTCCGACTCCGACTCCGACTCCGACTCCGACTCTTCATCATCACTAAACGCTACACCCGGTATAGGAATCCGTTCGTCCAGTTGGTCCAGTATGTCCTGGAACTTACACACCAACAATTCCGTACTGGCCGCGCTGACTTCCTCTAAATATCCCATCATGCGGGAGATTAACTCATGGGCATCGCCGGTAGACACGAAACAGACCGGTGCAGCGTCATAGCCAGGTACGTTGCTGGAAATGCTCACACTGAGGGGAATATGGCGCTGCGTAAACTGTGTTTTGGCTGAAAACAAGTCCATGGGCTCCAACAAGGCCTCAAAATCATAACACGCCCGGTAGGGAAAATAACGGTCCGCCTCCGGTATGATCAAACCCTCATCGGCCAGTTCCTCGAAAATAGTAGGCGTATTATGATACACACCACCAGCATAGACGCGCTTCACAGCGTTCGTACAACTCTTCTCGTGTCGATGTAAGTTGGAAGTACGGTGAAACACCCGATGGCATTGGGCGCAACTGAAAGACTCACAATACTGGCTCATATTGTGTATCAACGAAAAATGACTCACGCCATTGTAGTCGAACACATTCACTTTCATGGTAGAAGCGTACCGTTCTGTGGAACGACGCACCAATTCAGCCACCAATGTATCGTCCTCCTCCCGTTGTAATCGGTATACAAAGATATTGATCTGGAACAAGGTTTCCACGTCATCCAAATTCTTAAAAGGAACGCCACGGAAGTGCCGCTCATCCATGTCTTGCTGCTCTAAGTACTGTTGCCAATAGTGATTGGCCACTGTGTCACAACTCCTGGGATTACACTCGTCCACATGTACGGCCAAACACCGAAACAAACATTTCCGGTCTTTGTAAGGCCCATGTGCCCCTCGCGTTAATGCATACAGCCCGCGTCCATGAAGCAGCCAAGGAGGGAGTAGTACAGGAGCACCGATAGGATGATCTCTCATTTTCGTGACGAAAAATGTGACGTTGGTCACCCTTTCCACAAGCCATTCGGAATTGGGACGTTGCAGCAGGGCCCATTCCAATGGATCCAACGTAGTCAATTGTTCAAGGAGAGGCTGCAGGGAAATGTCTTCCGTTACGGTGAACGGCTGGTGAAACACATACGTATTATTACTCGGGTAATAATACCGCAGCTGGTCCGTGTTCTTCTGCCGTAAAATATACCCAAATGTCATATTCAACTTGAACGCTGTCACCTGATCTCTGAATATGCTCTCAGCGTAAGTAGACAAATACGTGAAGTCTTCCAGTCGAAAGTTATACAAATCCAATAGACGACGGTCGCGGTGAAAACAATGGCGTATGGTAGCCCAGTGTCGTTGATAAAGCTGCCTCACACGCTCGTCTTCAGGCAAAACTTCTACAGGAGGGACTGCTGGGTCAAAGGGAAAATCTTCTCCACGTATCATGCTTGCAAAAAAAAAGGGCAGGGTGGCTGGTTAGAGGGCAGGCAGGCGCTGGTCAGGCAGGCTGGCTGGACAAGTAGGCAGGCAGGAACAGGCTGGCTGGCTGGTTGGATGGTTACAGGTCAGACAGGAACGGGTCAGGCAGGAGCTGGAACGGGTCAGGCAGGAGCTGGAAAGGCAGGATGGCTGGACAGGCAGGCAGGCAGGCAGGCAAATCAGGTCAGTGGTGAAAAAACTTCCCAAAGTAGTCCAATGATTATAACCCATTCACTAAAAATCACCTACTTTTATATGTTTTTCACCCCATTCCCGAACATTCACGAACCCACTCCGACATCTTGCTTTACAACAGGGCCCACAACCACCATTTTCCTTTACAACAGGGACGACAACCACCATCTTGCTTTACAACAGCACCGACAACCGACATCTTGCTTTCCACCATGCCCGAACAGGCCCGAACACACCCGAACACACCCGAACATCTCCGAACCACACCGAACACACCCGAACATCACCGAACCAAGCCGCCATCTTGCTTTACAACAGGGACGACACCCACCCTCTTGCTTTACAACAGGGACGACACCTCAACCAATCAAATTCAACCTCACACTTACACCTCAACCAATCAAAAGCCTCGTTACAAAACCAACCAGTTGTGACGTCATAGTTACATCCGGGTGAAATGTGCGTAATTCTGCTCAGTATACACTACTGGCATCATCAGATACATGTACTGCTGATTCCAAAGCAGTGCCACCCCAAGCTGTTAACTTACTTCATGAATCAACTTCGGAGACTGTAGATGGTGACCAGGATCACATTAGGGATCTGTTAGCACAACTGGTGACCTCAGTTGTCTCGTCAGAATCTGCTCCCACTGAACCTACAAGCTTAGATCGGTCATCAAGTCCTATTCTTGGTAATGCAGACCAAGCTAGGCAAATAGCTGCTGTACAGTCAGAAACTCCAGTCGCTCCTAAGATTTCTTATAAGATAAATGTAGCTAAACGTAGCCCTCCAATACGGTCACCAAGAAATGCAACCGCAAAATCTGGTAGTGGGCGCAGCAAAGCAGCATCGCCAGGTGTTCCGAGCATAGCCCAACTTTTCTTGGCTGTCAGAACATTAGAGACAAAAATGGAGACAATGACATCCGTGTTGAATGAACTTTGCTCTTCTATTGAAGCAACTGGAAACGCCAAGAGGCTGAAAGAAACTGAAAAAAAGCTAATGGATTGTCTATTAGACACCAAAACTCAAACAAAAAATGCTTTTGATATGAAAGTGAAGACTGTTGGAGAACGTCAACAGGCTACAGAACGAAAGTTGGAGGAGCTTGAGGAGAAATTGCAGTTAGCCAATGCTGCACTTGATGGACTACATACACGGAACAAACAGTTAAACGGTGAAGTCCATGCGTTACAAGCTAAACTACAGCAGATCACTGTGCAGCAGTCTCGTACTGCTCATCCCTCTTCACAAGAAACAGGAACCTGTAGCACAGAAACTCTGTCAAGTGACAGTAAATCTACCCCATCAGCACAACAGATCAGTCCTAACAACTCACAGAATACCAGGCCTACAGCCAGTTCATCAGCAGATTCTGTGTCCGCTCAACAAAATGCTCATAGCCAAAAAAATGGCTCAAAATGCATAGTCAACTGCAGTACCACCCATCTGGTTATCGGAGATTCTATCACCAAGGGCTTAGATGCTATACGCCTATGTCAAGATTATGAGACGCAAATTATCTCACGAGGTGGAGCAAAGCTCAAGGACATTGTGTCGCTCCTATCCGACGTCCCACGACAGCACCAAGTAAAAGTGCTGACGCTAGCAGTTGGATCAAATAACTGTGGTAGCCGAATTGGCAATGACACCAGAGATGATGTGTTTAAATTAGTTGATCTCTGCAAACGCAAATTTCCATCAGCTAAAATTGTGATAAGTGGAATTCTTCCTCGACTGGGTCACATGGGTAAAACCTACAACGCTAACATCAACTTTCTGAATGGTCAGTTGCTCCGCCTTTGTGATGACAAAACTACATTTTTCTGGAATTCCACAAAGGCATTCACCAACAAGACTGGCATTCCCGTAAAGAATTACTTTATTGATCTGACCCATCTTAGTCACCGCGGGTGTGCGAAGCTGGCACGTCAGTTGTTCCTCATCCAGAGACTCCACTTTCACGGAAAGTTGCAGTGTGCCCCAGCTGCGACTGTAATTGGCAGTTATGTACCACAGTCAGGTCTAAATTCCAATTCCAATGGGAAGAAGGAAACTGGTACAGTAGTCGTACAGCATTCCACCTCGCCTGCACCTCGGGTAGAGAGCAGTCAGGATGACCACAGTATACAGCAACGTGGGAGGGCTGGTCACTCGTCTGTTCAGCTACCGCCAACAACATCAGCTCAGGAGACTCCTGCAGGTGATCCGGCCATCTCCCGACCAACTGGTGTGTGTGGAACACAACAGTCATCAGCTTATATCCCGCTGACAACCAATCCTTCTCCAGCCATGTGTCCACCAGGCTTTTCAACCGCATATCCATGGCCAACAGACAAAATGCAGAACTGGACTAATATGGGCTATATGTACCCAAACTATGGATTATCAATGGCAAGCCCTAGACATTGCTTTGGTCCGTGGTTTCCTTCACAATACCCACAAGTTGTTCAGTGTTAGGAACTCTATTAGTAACTATTCAGTATCTAGCCGACTGCACATTTAAGAGTACACCTGTTGTTTGACAGGTTTTATGAAGTGCCAAATGGTATTCAAACAGGGTGTTGTCACGGTTGAGGTGTCGGACTGGCCTCTGTTGGCTTGGCTCACAGCTAATTAGGTCTTGGGGTAGTGTACTGGCTGTGAGTCTGGTTGATTGGAGGTACCGGGCATCTTGATTGTGTAGACACTCCTATGCTCCTATGTTATTTTGATTAGAGTCTGATATTATTACATGTAAATCAGTAATTTTATTCCTATATGTGAATCATTAATTTAACCACACCAATATACAATTATGATAGCAGATACCACACATACTTTCATCAATTGTATAAATTAACTCGTGCTGAAAATGTACGGTTTAACTGTCAAAGAGTGTCAGTTGACAACATCCCGATATTAACACCTGTCACACAAGTCTGACAGTAGATCTAGACAACTACATGTCTGTGTTGTGTGTGAATCTGGGCATCACTGTGGTTGGGGTGCCTGGCTGCCTCGTGCTGCTTGACCCGCAACTCCTAAGTCCGGGTAGTGTTTGATGGTTGTAGGTCTGGTGGGCGAGAGGCTGGACTTCCTGTCATGGGGATGCCTCAGCTCATTCATCTCATAGATTTTGTAGAATACTATGTTGATTCACTGATAATTCCAATACAAATATGATCTCAATGATACATGTATGTCAAAGAATAGAATCATGTGAATCAAATTACATGTATGCCAATTATTCGTATAAACTTTCATCAACTCATTTCAGTTTTGGGTACCAGTACAAGATTGTTAACATTATTTCTTGGTTCAAATAATATCTATTAATAATTAAGGCTTCATGATCTCCAGTGCCAACATTAATCTTTTTGATTACCAATGCAATTATCGTTGTCTTTTTGGAATATTCAGGGATTGCCTAGTGTATTCAGTAATCGTCTCAATTTCAAAGATTTGTTTATACATGCTCTGTCTGGTTTAGATATTATTTATATTTTAGAATCTTGGTATGACTCTAGGGTTCCTAGTTGTGTTGCTGATATTACAGTTGCTGGTTATGAGACTGTCTCAATACCAAGACAAAGGCCTACAAGAAAAGAGCAAGGCCAAATTCGTGGTGGGATTGTGATATATTATAAATCCAACCTAGTAAACAACATCTGCGTTGTACAGAAATCTGATCATTATGTCTGGATTAAGCTAGATAAACACTGCTACAATTCCAGTAAAGATGTATTCATTTGTGCTGCATATCTGCCACCACATAACTCCTCTTTATGGAAGACTGCACAAAATGATCCCTTTATTCAATTAGAAAATGATGTATCTTACTTCCTTAATCAAGGTCATGTCATTCTTGGAGGGGATTTGAATGCTCGCACAGGGTCATTAACTGACCAACCATTAGTTACGTCTGATGACATCTATTCCCCACTTGACGATCTGTATCAGGGGGATATTACTCTACCACAAGAAACAATATGGATAGTACTGTCAACACATTTGGTCGTGCTTTAATTAATTTATGTCTAAGCACAGGCCTAAAAATTGTGAATGGTCGAACTGTTGGCGACCTACTGGGTAACTACACTTGTTATGAACATAATGGTGCTAGCACTGTTGATTATTGTATAGTCTCTCCAAGCCTGTATGCTGAATGTGGTGATAACTTTACTTTTCATGTAAGCCCTCTGAGTCCACTCTCTGACCACTGTCAAATCATGCTGAAGATTGGCAAAACCTTTCACAAAATACATGTATCACACAAAAACAGAAAATCGTTCACATCTAATTTACAGAAGGGCCACTTTTTGTGGCAATCTGTCTCCAAAACAGAGTTCTTAGAAGCCTTGCATTTGCCTGTCATTCAGTCATATTTTCATCAGTTTTTGTTGACAAATTTCAACCTAGCTGCTGATGACATGGATAAAGCAGTGAATATGTTCACTACTGGTGTCTTGACCGCTGCTTCTTCTAGTCTGAAGAAAAAAGTACTGAAGAAGCGTTCTAGATGTAAATGGTTTGATTACCAATGTAGGCAATTGAAACAAAAACTACATAAAAGCCGCCACAAATTGAAAAGGGATCCTAATAATAGGACATTACTAACCACCTCCTATGCTGATAAAAAAGCATACAAAAAACATGTACGATATAAAGAAAAACAATTCAAAGAGCAGCTGCTTAGTAAAATCAACAACCTGAGTAATCTGACTCCCCCAACACACCACTTCAAAAACACATCTCCCACACTGTCCACGCTACACCAGTTGATGAACAGGGTGACTTAGATTACAGTATAACAGCATCTGAAATACAGCTGGCAGTCAAAAAGTTGAAAAATAACAAAAGTCCTGGTCCTGACAAAATTATAAATGAAATGTTGAAATGTGTTAGCACTGTATACCTGGATCACCTTGTTTATCTTTTCAACACCATCTTGCGCAGTGGAAATTTCCCTACTAGCTGGCAATTATCTTACATTGTTCCAATACACAAGAAAGGAAACACATCTGATGTTAATAACTATCGGGGTATAGCCTTATCAAGCTGCTTATGCAAGCTTTTCTTATCTGTCATTAATAAACGCATTACAGACCATCTGGAGCAAAACACTTTACTGGATGTGTCCCAGTGTGGTTTCCGAAAAGATTACAGAACCACAGATAATTTGTTTATACTTAATACTATTATTCAGACATACAAAAGCAAACACAAACCCATGTATGCATGTATGTTTTGTGGATCTTCGTAAGGCGTTTGACATGGTATGGAGAGATGGACTTCTGTACAAAATCAGGCAGTATGGAATCAAGGGCCAACTTTACAACATTATCAGAGATATGTACAGTAAAACAGAATTCTGTGTTAGAGCAAACTTTCAGCTATCTGAACAGTACTCCACTACGCTTGGAGTCAAGCAAGGTTGTGTCTGCAGTCCCACCTTATTTAATTTGTATCTCAATGACTTGCAAACCTACCTACTATCTAATACTGATACATGTCCCAAACTGAACGGTCAGCTAGTATCACATCTGCTTTTTGCAGATGACTTGATTCTGTTGTCAACAACTCCTGAGGGCCTACAAAAAATCATTTCTTCCCTCTGGCGGTTCTGTCAGGACTGGAAACTTGTTGCCAATCCTGTCAAAACTAAGATCATTCCATTCAATACAAACTTCAAGCGTAGTAAATCTATTGTCTTCACATATGGAGAGAACTCCACTATAGAAGTTGTACGGGAACATGTCTATCTTGGTGTAACATTCACTTATACTGGTTGTTATAAGACTGCCAAAGCTGTTGCAAAACAGAAAGGTTTAAGATGTTGGTTCAAGCTTAAACAGTCTCTTACCACTGTGAATTATGTTCCTGTCCAAACCCTTCTTAAATTATATCATGCTGTTGTAAAACCGCGGTTGCTGTATATGGTGCAGAAATTTGGGGCAGCAAACTTCCTAAATCTGCTGCTGACTTGTTTGCTAATAATATGTGTGATACAGTGTCCACCAGAGTGAGTAAATCCATACTTGGTGTCTCTAAATATTGCTGTAATTCTGCTGCTCTGTTTGAAACTGGAATTTACCCTTTGTCCTTAAACATATATACCAATATGATCAAGTACTGGACACGATTATGTAATGTATCTGATGATCGGTTGCTGTACCATGCATACCAGGAGGATATTGCACTTATGTATACTAACCCAAAATTAGCATGGTCTTGGAAGATACATCAGTTATTAGCTGTATTGGGTGTAGGTGATTTATGGAATTCTCCTGCACAACCAGCTATCCTTACTTCCATAGTTGATGATACACTGAAAAGTCTTTTTCAATGTATAGCTAAATCACCCAGCAGTGCCAAATTGGCTCTCTATTGGCAGATTAAAGAAAATTTTGGGCCTGACGATTTCTTATATGATGTGCCAAACTTCAAGCACAGGCAAGCACTTACAAAATTAAGAACTAGCAATCACAGTCTGTCAATAGAGACAGGCAGGTATACTGCTGTGCCATCTACAGAAAGATTCTGCCCTTTTTGTAACAACAATACAATAGAGGATGAATATCATTTTCTGTTTGACTGTCATTTATATGTTAGTGAAAGACAGTCTCTCTTCCACCAATTAGGTATGCTATCTATTGATGTACCTTCTAACATCAGTGGAAAATTGGAAATGTTTCTAAAACCATCAGACAATGTTGCACGGCTAATCTGTGCACATATATACAATTGTTTCCGAAAAAGAAAAATGTCTGTTTAATTACCACACACAGATAGAGACTCAGATCCCCTCCAAGTCCATGTAGAGCAGGTTAAAATTAGCTCGTTCTTGTATAGTTCATTATATCTTGTATATGTCCGAAAGACAGAAACGAAGTATATAACCTGGTCATATTTATATTTAAGCCAGTTTATGGGTCCACAACCATGTACACTGTCAAAAGGTTTGCGGTACTGAACCGTTGTAAGTTTATTGATTAGTGTCATAAACAAGGGTTACAACTAGCACATATATCCTGACACTGTTCCAGAGTAAGGGAGACAATTCCTCCCTTGATATTGTCTAGGGCAAGGGAGACAACTCCCATCATGACACATTGTGATTAGGACATTAGGCCTAAACATCTTGTATAATATGTTGATCTTGTTTATTGGTATTCCTCTTGTTAAACTTGTATACGGCCTCGATGAGGTGTTTTATACAATAAAATGAATCTGAAATCTGAATCAAGGCCAACTACAGAGTAGGAACTGATGTGAACGGAATCAACGCCCGAATCCGACTCTGCTTGAAAAGAGGATTGGCCTCCGGATCACTGAAAGCTGGGGGGAGGAAAGCCGGAGCCGGACCAGTAGGCTCATTCAGGGTCAGTAAAGCTTTACCGAGAAAGATCCCTAAGAAGAAGAAGGCCCCACGTAAGAAGAGGGCTGCCAAGCCAAAGAAGCGAAAGTCGACAAAGAAAGCTCGCAGATCCCCAAAGAAAGCCGCAAAAAGGGCAGCCAAGAAACCAAAGGCTAAAAGAGCAAAGAAGGCAGGCAAGAGAAGATCACCAAAGAAAGCCGCCCGAAAAGCTAAGCCTAAGAAGGCAAAGGCCCGTCGACCAAAGGCAAAGAAAGCAGCAAAGAGACCCGCAAAGAAGTAACCAGCTCCGTTGCCGATAGCAACTTCCAAAGGCCCTTTTCAGGGCCATCCAATTCTTCGAAAGAGGAAACTTCTGACTGAAGCACAATACAAAACAATGCAGCCCCATTCGTTTACTGTTACACAAATTGCGGGCACTATTCCAGGATATTTCTGGGTTTTATCACAAAAAATAAATAAAATAACGAGTAGTCTCAGTCCTGTCTTCCAAAAAATAATACAAATAGCTTCCTTCACAATATTGAGGGTTCATATCATGATGCGGGCCCTGATTTCCTTCTAGGACCTGTCCTGGAAATCCTTGAATTCTGACAATATTTGTAAAGAGTCCAGTAATTTGTCTGAATAAGTCTGAACTTTGTCCTCTCTCCACAAAATATCTCTAACAAACTGAATTTAATTTTATTCTGAACTATCATGAAACGTGATGTACAATGTACATCGTTGAATTTGCTGAATGACACTCAAACATGGTTAAAGGTGTTAAAAAATGTCCAGGAAAATTCAGTTAAAGGTCCTGGAAAAAGGTTGTATGGACCTGAAAAACTCCTAGAATTTTGTCTTTCACAAAGATTAGAAACCCTGAAATCTAGATGAAACCCTGTATTGTATTTTTATTTTTTTAGCGTCTACGTTGTGGGTGAAAGGGGGTTGTGGCCAGTGAGATTTTTCAGCCTATTTAAATTAATAATATTATTATTTTATAGTTTGGGTATTATGGAAGGTTTAAAATGTTTAAGAAGGGAGGTGGGGGTAACTTAAAGAAATGTAGATTTGAATGGTGATGGGGTGATTAAAAGGGACTGAGAATACCCGTGGTCCTGGTCCTGGTGAAAGAATTACACGGGGTTGTGGGGAGGGGGATTATTGTAACAAAACAATGGCTCTTTTTTTTCTCTTTTTTTTCGCTTTTGAAAGCATGGAAAATGTGTATGGTAGGCCTATTCATTCCGCAATTTCACACAAAAAAGCGCTATCTGGTCGCTGATTCGTTGATATAAACTTCGCCACAAATCTTCCAGAGCCACATAGTCAGTTGGCCAGATGTGAAAAAGTGGCTCAGTTTAGCTTTTCGTTACCCCTTTACCCTGCATACTTGAAACCTTTTCTAATGTATAGAGGGGGCACATGCGCATATATTCTGACCTGTTGTCAGGTTACAAGTATGTGCGTTCGATTTCAGGGCGTTAAAATGTGATTAATTCAGCAAAAAGTCCTCAAATTCACGAAAACATTCGTAACTTTCATATTGTCTTATTATAAAATGAACAAAGGATGTTTCAAATTAAAGGTATTTGATGTCATATAACTGTTGCAAAAATTGGCGGTTATCCAAGCTATTTGTATGGTTTAGTGAAAGAAAGAGTCTCCAAATTAGGCAAAATACTTGTATTTTACTTTTTCCGTCTCAGGTAAAAACAATCACAATGACACGATCTCTCAACCGAATCGCTTGCTCAGTACATACAAAATTTTGCCATTCATCTGGCTAATGTTTTCTATAAACAACATCAGATTATCTGGTTTAATGTCATAGCGGTAACTTAAAATGTTACTCTACCCCCCAAAATTATAGAAAATCCTTCGTTTTAGTAAAATATTTGTAACTTTTCTGTTTAATCATCAAAATAAGCAGATCAAGCGTCATCTTATAGGTATTTAATGTGGTATGGTTGTAAAAAAAATAATAGCTGCTGTACATATCGTATATCTGATTAAATACAATAAATAAGCTCTAAATTAGGCAAAATATTTTTATTTTACCTTTCGATTCCAGAGAAAAACGAACACAATGGCATTACTTCTAAACCGAATCGCTTGATCAGCATACAAATTTTGTTGCCATTCATCGGACTACTGTTTACTATAAAGAAGATCAGATTATCTAGTTTTAGCATCTTCATTTTATCCAGCCAATTTCTACGTTCCCACTTCGAAGGATAAAATGAAGATGGGTTTTAGTGTCATAGCGATAACTTAAAATGTTACCCTACCCTCCATAATTAAGAAAATCCTTCATTTTATGAAAATATTCGTAACTTTTCTGTTTACTCGTCAAGATAAGCAGATTATGTGTCATGTTACTGGGGTTGCCAATCACAGCGGAGCATAAAATTACATATATTTATACTGTGTTCCATTTTCTCTCATAAATTGTGTTCAGGTTTTTCGAATCTTGTTGCAGGGAATAAATCGTATTGAATCCAATAAATGCGAGATATTAAATATGTGAATAATTCATTTCATTAAAATCCATGTTATTTACAAATTGCAGGATTACTTAGCAATTTTTTTATTTATTTATTTAATTTTTTTTTTTTTTTACATATTGACAAAAGAAACTTAGTGTTGGCCTATATCTGCAAGCGAAGCGTCGATAAAATCATAAAGGGTGCTACAATTAGCTGAAAAGCACGCGCAGTGAACGTAGCCGGCCACTTTGATGCTTTCCCGCACGTCCGAAACGGGCGAAGGGCGTAAAATTTCAATCTCGGCGTCAGGATATAAATAGAGCGCATCAGGCGGTCGAACTCACTGATTCTGCAGAACTTTACCAGTGTCACTTATATTTTGATTAGTTCGATTTGCGTAATGGCTCCCAAAACACCGACTGGCTCTGAAGGCGCGAAGAAGGCGATAAAGAAACGAGCACCAAAGGGCGGTGCTGGGAAAGCCACGGCATTTACATTTACAAGGTGATGAAGCCAGTCCACCCCGACACCGACATTTCTTCCAAGGCTATGTCAATAATGAACAGCTTCGTCAACGACAACTTCGACTAGAAAATCCAACGACCCTTTTCAGGGCCAACCATTTTTTTCAAAAGAGGAACTTCTAAACTTGCACAAATTTGAAAACCAGAACCTACACATCTCCCCTCACCCCTTGCATATTTGTTTACCATATGGTAATATCATCGAATAAGTTATAAATATTCCAGTTCAATGATTTTTTTTTTCATTTCATCGATATTAAATTTTGCAAATGTTTTATTTAGCGCAATTACTTCAAACAAGAGCAGAACAGGCAAGAACTAAAGTTCTCTTTAAACTCCCAGTCCCACACAGAAATATACCGATACAAGGGAAGCTACTCTTACTGGAATTTTGAAAGCTTTGTGGAAATATTCTAGTTGAGCACAGTGACTTGGGTAGCAGCGGGTGTATCTTCGTCGATATTTAGATGGATATCTAGTAGAGGAGGGGTATGTAGATCGATGTATGTCCTATAGAAAGCATTTTTATGAATCCACTGTCATTGTGGTGTATGAAAAGGTGGGAAATAATTACATTCTTGAAAAAAATATAAATATATATATGTAATCACAACATCGACGAAGACACCCCCTGCTACCCAAGTCACTGTGTAGTCGAGTTACTTGCGACAAAAGATTTATAGATGAGAAATATGACAATCGCAAGTCCGGAGGAAAGGAGACCCGGTCTGTTCTGTTCTAATTCTGGGGATTTCCAATTGCCAAATATACGAAACTACTAAGGACTGCAGCCGAACCACGCATGTTTTATATTCAGGCCTTCAAGTGCGGTCGAGGATAGTTCCCATGGCCCACAATCAAGTGGCATGTTATTTGTTATTTGTTGGACTTAGAATTTTTCCAGCAATTTCCACATGTTGTTGGGGCACTGTATTTACCCGTCCAACAATTTAAGAGGTAGAAAAAACCTGTCCGAAAATAACGAACTAGCACCGACGGGGATCGAACCCGCCATTCTTTGCTCCATAGTCAGGCATCTTACCTCTGAGCCACGGAAGCAGCTGAAAGCAACCGTTGGATTTTTTTTAATATACCTAACACAAACCTAACCCTAACTCTAACCCTAACCCGTAACCAGTAATACTGATTTAATACTAATTAGCGCAAATTTGCATCCTAATTAGACGTAATCATGCTTAAGAGCATTAGTCACGTGATTTCATGGTCTTCAGTCACGTGATTTCATGGCCCAGGCTACTTGATTTTGTGCCATGGGAACTATCCTTAACCTTCAAGTGCCTCCTATATTTCTTATATTTCCTATATTCTCCTATATTGTTTTAGTCATTCCTATATTTTACTCAAAAACTCCTATATTTCCTATATTTTTACGTTTTCTCATGAAAACTGTCACCAATGCTCTGAAATGAGTCAATTTGGCATGAGAAAATTATTGAGTTTTAAAGCGGATTGAGCACAAAAACGCGCGGATGTGAAAGAGAGCACAAAATTCAACATCCATTGGCTGAGGCGTTGACAGAGTCGTGATTCGATTGGATTATTATCGCGCGCGTGCGTTGGGAACCTAAAAATAGCAGGATCCCCACTGAGCGTATATAAGGTAGTAATTTGGAAATATTTTTAACACTTCAATCTGCTGTTGATAGAAGTAACTTGGTACTGCAAGAAAGAGCAAAGATGTCTGGACGTGGAAAAGGCGGAAAATTCAAAGCAGGAAAAAGCAGGACAAGATCTGCTCGCGCTGGACTTCAGTTTCCAGTCGGTCGTGTCCATCGTTTCCTGGGGAAAGGCAACTATGCTAACCGTGTTGGAGCAGGTGCCCCCGTTTACCTCGCCGCCGTCATGGAATATCTGACCGCCGAGATTTTGGAGCTTGGAGGAAATGCCGCTCGGGATAACAAGAGGAGAACCATCAATCCCCGTCATCTTCTGTTGGCCGTCCGTAATGACGAAGAGCTGAACAGATTGCTGGCTAGAGTGACAATCGCTCGAGGAGGTGTACTGCCAAACATCCAGTGTAGCGCTGAGTGTCGTCGCCGTGAAAGAAAGAAAATTCAACGGCCCTTTTCAGGGCCAACCATTTTCTTCGAAAGCGGAACTTCTAAACTTGCACAAATTTGAAAACCAGAACCTACACATCTCCCCTCACGGTCACCCCTTGCATATTTGTTTACCATATGGTAATATCATCGAATAAGTTATAAATATTCCAGTTCAATGATTTTTTTCTTTTCATTTCATCGATATTAAATTTTGCAGATGTTTTATTTAGCGCAATTACATCAAACAAGAGCACAACAGGCAAGAACTAAAGTTCTCTTTAAACTCCCAGTCCCACACAGAAATATACCGATACAAGGGAAGCTACTCTTACTAGAATTTTGAAAGCTTTGTGGAAATATTCTAGTCGAGCACAGTGACTTGGGTAGCAGCGGGTATCTTCGTCGATATTTAGATGGAGATCTAGTAGAGGAGGGGTATGTAGATCGATGTATGTCCTATAGAATTACAAGCGTCTAGTCCGTCATTCATAATCCAGCCGTCGTCCATTAGAGAATATCCGCGTCCATAATCCAAAGACCTATTCCATTTCCATATAACAGTATTAGCACCAAATTCAAAAAGACAAAAGTATATATAAACATAGGCTTGTTTCCTACAAGAGAGAAGCGGTCAACAATTTTCAATGATGCCGGCAAGACATCATGATGTTCCAAAATATCAAATCCGTATCGCTGATCAGTATTCTTAATCCATAATATTCGTTATAGTGTCATTGTGGTGTATGAAAAGGTGGGAAATAATTATATTCTTGAAAAAAAATATAAATATATATATGTAATCACAACATCGACGAAGACACCCCCTGCTACCCAAGTCACTGTGTAGTCTAGTTACTTGCGACAAAAGATTTATAGATGAGAAATATGACAATCGCAAGTCCGGAGGAAAGAAGACCCGTTCTGTTCTGTTCTGTTCTAATATTGTTCTGTTCTAATTCTGGGGATTTCCAATTGTCAAATATACGAAACTACTAAGGACTGCAGCCGAACCACGCATGTTTTATATTCAGGCCGTCAAGTGCCTCCTATATTTCTTATATTTCCTATATTCTCCTATATTTTTTAGTCATTCCTATATTTTACTCAAAACTTCCTATATTTCCTATAGTTTTACGTTTTCTCATGAAAACTGTCACCAATGCTCTGAAATGAGTCAATTTGGCATGAGAAAATACATCTCAGAAAAAAAGTTTTGCCTCGCTTCGCGCTGCAAATATAATAACATTGCAATCTCCCTTTCTTAAACTAAGCAGCAGAACGGGTCTCCCCAATCACCACTTTTACGATCGCATTGAGTGAAAATAATCTGATTAAACACCAGAAAACTACCAATTTGGGAATATACAATGTAGTAGTGACCTGTCTTACACTTCCTCATTTCCTATATTTTCCTTTATTTTATTGAGAAAATTCCTATATTTCTCCTATATTTTGGCAAATTTTCTCCTATATTTCCATGTGAGCCAATTGCAGGCCTGTATATTCTGTAAAATTATACGCGCTAATGCGTACGAATAATCGAGAATCGGGCTGTAATAAAAAGGCACACTACTTCGGTTTCGAATACTGCCCGATTTTGATCATTTTTCACGTGCATGCGAATATTTTTTTATAATATTTTCCATGTCACATTTTTGAGAAAAGGGGAATTTCTATATGCTTTATAATATATAGCACAAAATGGAATCCTGATTCTCACATTTGCAACGGCATTTGTAATATTCTCCTTTCCAACATTCTCCAATGTATATCACAGGGGCTCATTACTGTTGCTAATTATGTTGATTACAGCGGGGGGGGGGGGATTTATTCCCTACCTCGACCCCCTCCCCCGTAATCAAACTAACGGTAACGAGCCCCTGTGAGGCATATCAAGCATATTTCACTTTCATTGACGAAACCGTTCAAACGAAAGTAGACCTCAATACCGCACAACAATAGGCGAATAGAATAGAATTTTATTGGTTGCCATTCACAGCGCCCACAATGAAGCATAAAATTACATATATTTATACCGTGTTCCGTTCAGGTTTTTCGAATCTTGTTGCACAGGATATAATTTAATATTACTAATTTGTACTTATTTTCTACACGATTCAAGCCTACATTATTGAGTTTTAAAGCGGATTGAGCACAAAAACGCGCGGATGTGAAAGAGAGCACAAAATTCAACATCCATTGGCTGAGGCGTTGACAGACTCGTGATTCGATTGGATTATTATCGGGCGCGTGCGTTGGGAACCTAAAAATAGCAGGATCCCCACTGAGCGTATATAAGGTAGTAATTTGGAAATATTTTTAACACTTCAATCTGCTGTTGATAGAAGTAACTTGGTAGGCCTACTGCAAGAAAGAGCAAAGATGTCTGGACGTGGAAAAGGTGGAAAATCCAAAGCAGGAAAAAGCAGGACAAGATCTGCTCGCGCTGGACTTCAGTTTCCAGTCGGTCGTGTCCATCGTTTCCTGAGGAAAGGCAACTATGCTAACCGTGTTGGAGCAGGTGCCCCCGTTTACCTCGCCGCCGTCATGGAATATCTGACCGCCGAGATTTTGGAGCTTGGAGGAAATGCCGCTCGGGATAACAAGAGGAGAACCATCAATCCCCGTCATCTTCTGTTGGCCGTCCGTAATGACGAAGAGCTGAACAGATTGCTGGCTAGAGTGACAATCGCTCGAGGAGGTGTACTGCCAAACATCCAGTCCGTCCTGCTACCCAAGAAATCCAAGCGAGCCCGCTGAGTGTCGTCGCCGTGAAAGAAAGAAAACCCAACGGCCCTTTTCAGGGCCAACCATTTTCTTCCAAAGAGGAACTTCTAAACTTGCACAAATTTGAAAACCAGAACCTACACATCTCCCCTCACCCCTTGCATATTTGTTTACCATATGGTAATATCATCGAATAAGTTATAAATATTCCAGTTCAATGATTTTTTTCTTTTCATTTCATCGATATTAAATTTTGCAGATGTTTTATTTAGCGCAATTACATCAAACAAGAGCACAACAGGCAAGAACTAAAGTTCTCTTTAAACTCCCAGTCCCACACAGAAATATACCGATACAAGGGAAGCTACTCTTACTAGAATTTTGAAAGCTTTGTGGAAATATTCTAGTCGAGCACAGTGACTTGGGTAGCAGCGGGTATCTTCGTCGATATTTAGATGGAGATCTAGTAGAGGAGGGGTATGTAGATCGATGTATGTCCTATAGAAAGCATTTTGATGAATCCACTGTCATTGTGGTGTATGAAAAGGTGGGAAATAATTATATTCTTGAAAAATAAATATATATATGTAATCACAACATCGACGAAGACACCCCCTGCTACCCAAGTCACTGTGTAGTCGAGTTACTTGCGACAAAAGATTTATAGATGAGAAATATGACAATCGCAAGTCCGGAGGAAAGAAGACCCGTTCTGTTCTGTTCTAATATTGTTCTGTTCTAATTCTGGGGATTTCCAATTGTCAAATATACGAAACTACTAAGGACTGCAGCCGAACCACGCATGTTTTATATTCAGGCCGTCAAGTGCCTCCTATATTTCCTATATTCTCCTATATTTTTTAGTCATTCCTATATTTTACTCAAAACTTCCTATATTTCCTATAGTTTTACGTTTTCTCATGAAAACTGTCACCAATGCTCTGAAATGAGTCAATTTGGCATGAGAAAATACATCTCAGAAAAAAAAGTTTTGCCTCGCTTCGCGCTGCAAATATAATAACATTGCAATCTCCCTTTCTTAAACTAAGCAGCAGAACGGGTCTCCCCAATCACCACTTTTACGACCGCATTGAGTGAAAATAATCTGATTAAACACCAGAAAACTACCAATTTGGGAATATACAATGTAGTAGTGACCTGTCTTACACTTCCTCATTTCCTATATTTTCCTTTATTTTATTGAGAAAATTCCTATATTTCTCCTATATTTTGGCAAATTTTCTCCTATATTTCCATGTGAGCCAATTGCAGGCCTGTATATTCTGTAAAATTATACGCGCTAATGCGTACGAATAATCGAGAATCGGGCTGTAATAAAAAGGCACACTACTTCGGTTTCGAATACTGCCCGATTTTGATCATTTTTCACGTGCATGCGAATATTTTTTTATAATATTTTCCATGTCACATTTTTGAGAAAAGGGGAATTTCTATATGCTTTATAATATATAGCACAAAATGGAATCCTGATTCTCACATTTGCAACGGCATTTGTAATATTCTCCTTTCCAACATTCTCCAATGTATATCACAGGGGCTCATTACTGTTGCTAATTATGTTGATTACAGCGGGGGGGGGGATTTATTCCCTACCTCGACCCCCTCCCCCGTAATCAAACTAACGGTAACGAGCCCCTGTGAGGCATATCAAGCATATTTCACTTTCATTGACGAAACCGTTCAAACGAAAGTAGATCTCAATACCGCACAACAATAGGCGAATAGAATAGAATTTTATTGGTTGCCATTCACAGCGCCCACAATGAAGCATAAAATTACATATATTTATACCGTGTTCCGTTCAGGTTTTTCGAATCTTGTTGCACAGGATATAATTTAATATTACTAATTTGTACTTATTTTCTACACGATTCAAGCCTACATTATTGAGTTTTAAAGCGGATTGAGCACAAAAACGCGCGGATGTGAAAGAGAGCACAAAATTCAACATCCATTGGCTGAGGCGTTGACAGACTCGTGATTCGATTGGATTATTATCGGGCGCGTGCGTTGGGAACCTAAAAATAGCAGGATCCCCACTGAGCGTATACACAGCAAAAAAAGCTTCAGTACTGAAAAAGAGCTGTGGTAGAAAAGTACCGAAACAGTGCTGTTTAATATATGCACTGAAACAGTACTGCTACTCAACAGCATCTTTTAATCACCAAAACAGTACTGTCACTTTTAAGCACTGAAAAAGTACTGTCACTTATAAGCACTGAAAATGTGCTCTCACTTTTAAGCACTGAAAATGTGCTGTCACTTCTAAGCACTGAAAAAGTGCTGTCACTTTTCAGCACGGGAAAAGTGCTGTAACTTCTAAGCACTGAAAAAGTGCTGTCAATTTTAAGCACTGAAAAAGTGCTGTCAATTTTAAGCACTGAAAAAGTACTGTCAATTGTGAGCACTGAAAAAGTACTGTCACTTCCAAGCACTGAAACAGTGCGATCACTCTGACAATACCTTGATGCATTATGGGCAGTAGGCCTACACGATATTTCCATTTTTTTCTTTCATTGTATTTTTCCAATCTGGGCAAAGCCTCATATAGTAATTTAGCAGAGATTCATTCCAAAACAGAATAGAATGTTTATTTGCCAATCGGACCCCCACAGGGCGCATACAATTACACCCCCTCCCCCCTAACTATGATTGTTCAGCCCATCACCACAAAGTCCACCCCTGGGCTTGGTTCTATTCCCATCTCCTTCCCAACTACACACCCTGAAAGTCGATAGAGCACATCCCGCTACCCCACTGGGCCAAACCGCCGGAATGAGTGAAAGATGGCCCAGTCTAGATCCCTACCCGACTATGAAGAACATACAGGGAGTCCAGCACAAAACAGCAATGGACAAAATGGCAAGGCAACCTGAAAAATGACAACGGACAAAATGGCAATTGTATATGTTTACACTTCAGTCTCCACATTTCAGGCCCAAAAAAGAATTTCGTTCGTCATTTGTTAGTGACTTACGTATACTCCGGGGTTTTTTAAGTGTCTTTTTTGAAGCATTTTGCCTAAAATTAGTGACAGTACTAAAATTGAACACTGCTGGATATGAGTGTTTTTCCTGTGTTTTCCTACTGATGACCATTTCTTTTGTGTCGAACCTTTCCGCAATTTCCATTAACTCGCCTAGCGCGTCCCTACAAAGTAGTTGCGGCGCGATGAAAAATTTAAGTGAACAGCATTTGGGGGAAAACGATGGTTTTTCTGCTGTAAATATCTGAATATGGGAATATAAGGAGGAAATTCAGGGGCGGCGGTAATGATAACGAACAACAAACACAGGTAACTCAGGTACCTGGCGGGGTGGATAGTAATAGTAAATGCTTATGAGGCCCGGACTCAAATTAACAAAAGTAATTGGATCCCCTATCCGGTGTTTACGAGCTACAAACAGGCAGCTTGGCCGTTTAGTCAAAAGACCGGACTGGTCAAACTGGGAGCCCACTTTTACATGTGCCTTAAATTGACTAAAAATATTTCCAGACAAGACTGGCTGATGTCATGATGAATGTAGGGGTTAATACAGGTCAGGTACATGTATCTCTTTCAAGAGCAAATATTTCAGATATGCTCATACCTAAAATTTCTCAGTCTCAAGTTTGTTACCAACTGGCGGATCTCTTTCTGAATAAACGAACACAAGGCCTGCTTCAAGAGAAATACAAATATATTGAATATAAACAAATATGATATAATGTAGATAAACTACATAGCATTGTTAAGCTGTGACTTGCTCATCTAAGACTCTATATACACAACAGACACTCAAGACGCCTTACCAGTGAGATGACTTGTTTGACAATTTCACTCTGACATAACATTGTGTGCAGGAGGATAGTCAACTCTATGACAATTTTAATTAATCACTGAAAGATTCAAATCACAATGTAAGGTGTGTTTTAAGAAGTGGCTTTGAACATGTACAATATACCATCCACAGTGGCTAAACATACTCCAAGAAAATTTGAAAGTAATTAGCTACATGCAATATACCCCTGTTTACACGCAATAACGATACTTATTACACCTCATAGTAATATGTTTGCTCGGTGATTCGTCAATTCCATAATGTGGGCACAGCTATTTGCTTGCTTGAAATGGGTCAATTTCAAATTACAGGCAAGACATGCAACAGAATGACTTGAGTTAAAAAAACATTCCGAATAACACTGAAAAGAACTCGCCCTCCGGGTGAAATGTAAAAGTTGAGTGTTTGGGTATGAAAGCAGAAGCTGTTGAATCAGCTTTTTCAGCAAAAAAACGCTAAGTCAATATTGAGAATATCGATCAGTTTGCACTGGTTTAAAAAAAAACAGAATTCAAACCTTTTCAGGGCTATGTTTTATGCTCAAACATATCAGTGTAACAAAACTGTTATAACTTATACATGTAGATTGCCAAATATGAGATAATTATTACCCACACTGACGAGATAAATAGTTTGTATTTGTTCCCTCAAACAAACATAATAACACAGTCGGTCTCTGATTTCATGATGCGAGAGAGTTTTAGCCCTCCTACTATTTTAAAGAATGAAGCACCGACTCTTATAATCCCAATAACAACCCTAACACATTGAAACAAAGTCTACTATAGCCGATCTGAGATTGATAATGCATGTAGACGTGGCCCTCTTCAGGTGTAAAACAGCCTCCACATTGAAAATATACACCAATTAGCGACCATCTATACTTGCTCGCTGCAGGTGATGTATACCAATTAAGTTTCACATTTAACAGATGACATAAGGAACTAGAGGTTCCGCTTTGACCCTTGAGTTGCCGCTCTGCCATGAAGCCTATGCTGGTTGTTTTTTTTAAGCAAAACATATGTCTCCCCAAACCTCCAACCTTGCCTTGAGTGGGCACATTATTTAAGGGTAAGTGCTATAAAATGAATGTAACAATAAGTATCCTAAACAAAGTTGCACATCTGAAAATATTAATTGTGAAGAGGCGATTTTCATTGTTGCAGTAGGCCAATGAGGAGGCGGGATTTATATGGCAATGGGTGGATTTCCGATACCTACAGCGCCCAATAAATGAAATAAATGTAATTGTGAAACACCAATCACACGGACGAATGCACACACAAAAACTTAACCAGATGAGGGGGCTATCCCAATGAAGCTTCCATCCAAGTTTGGTACAATTCCGTCCAGTTCTCCAGATATAATGCAGACAAGGTCTGTATCTACATGTACAAGTAGATGGACGGACGGACAGACAATAGATACGAATGAACACACACACACACACCAAAACCTAATCAAATGACGGGGCTATTACAATCAATCTTGCATCCAAGTTTGGTGAAATTGCGTCCAGTAGTTCTGCAAATATCTTGCTGACAAGGCCTGTATATACATGTACAAGTAGACGGACGGACGGACACCAGACACGAACGAACGCACGCACACACAGTGACACCAAAAGCTAATCAGATCAGGAGGCTATCTCAGTGAAGCTTCCACCAAAGTTTGGTGAACTTCTGTCCAGTAGTTATCCAGATATCTTGCAGACACAGGTCTGTATACATGTACATGTAGATAGACGGACGGACAGACACCGGACACGGACGAATGCACGCACACACACCAAAACCTAATCAGATGAGAGGGCTATCCGTGTGAAGCTTCCATCCAAGTTTGGTGAAATTTCACCATTAGTTCTCAAGATATCTTGCAGACAAGGAAAGGGGACGAACAGGCTCACAGACTCACAGACACACAGACACACAGCACAAACACTAGGTTCCTCCCAACATAGTTGGGGGAGACATAATAATACAAGTGATTTTTGTATGAATTGAATCCGACAAAAACGTTTTTTTTTTGTAATTCATTTCAAGTCTTTATGTATCGATGATGCATACTAATTTCCATACTGAACATTGAATGGTATCAGAGATATGGATCATTAATTATTGTACATAAATTAAAGATGGTGGCCAAGGTTTTCACTCCGGTTCTGATTCAATAGGCTTCTAGGTCGTGGATAGAGAAATAACCATTCTTGAGATATATTGGTAACAGGAACTGTCTTATGGAACAGCTGAATACATGGTATCAGAGATATGTAATAATTATGCATTAATAAAAGATGGCCACCAAGGTTTCTGCTCAATCAGAAAATAACCGTTTGTTAATTCATAATATACGGTGTATACCAACTTTCATATTGAACAGATATGAGTGAAACAAACTTGACTGTGACATTAAGCCAAATTCCCCCCTCCCTCATATTGAACAGTTGAATGGCAGACAGACAGACATTTTGCATGAATTAAAGGTGAACTGCAAAGCTTTTAATTTTATCTAAATGTTGCTTATATATACATCTTGTGTTATGTGACATAACTTTTATATGTTTTTGGGGCAAATATATTTTATTAAATTTCCCTAGTATAATCTGTGGCGTGTCCTCCTCCTCCTTCTCCTCCTCCTACTCCTACTCCGCTTTACTCTTACTATTAAAGAAGCCGGCCAGGGACAACCAGTCGGGCAAGAGACATGTGGGTTTCACTTCATGAGATCCCTTGGTCCAGGCTTTCGCCCTACAGTAGGATGGGTCGACTGCGCATGCGTGATGAGTAGTATAGAAAGGGCAAAGCGGGTCGCATAGATGTAGCGCGGGATAGGGTGGGGCGAGAGACCTGGGGTTTTCACTACCTCAGATTCCATGGGCCAGGCTTGCACCCTACAGTAGAATGGGTCGACTGTGCAGGCACAATAAGTAGTGCGCGACGAGTAATATAGAAAGGCCATAGCGGGTCGCATAGGTGTGGCTTGGGATGCGATGAGTAGTATAGAAAGGGCACAGCGCATGCGCGATGAGTAGTGCGTGATGAGTAGTATAGAAAGGGCACAGCGGGTCGCATAGGTGTGGCTTAGGATGCGATGAGTAGTATAGAAAGGGCACAGCGCACCCTGTCTGATGCAATTCATATCTGCCCATGCTCACATGGCGCGCAACAGGGAGAACCAGTGAAGCGGCTCTGGGGAGGGGGTAGATTGACAGGAGGAGAAGCAGGCAACTCCAGGGTCAAAGGGGAGCTTCTATTTATGTAATTCTGTGATATTTGCTTCAAGCGAGAGCGGCAACTCAAGTGTCAACGCCCGTCTCCTCGTTGTATTAATAACAATATTTAAGTTATCTTGTTATAAGTCCGTATTGAAAATTTACATCGCTTGTCTCTCTTTGTTTGTAGAACGTTATGACGATATACATGTCTCCTTCATTCAAGTTTTATTCAAATGTGACGTCATGCTACGTCGGATGAATGAGTGCGGACCACTATAACGTCATCACGTTCCAAAAACAACGGGAGGCAAGCGATGACGTTTTTTAAAGTTCTGGCTCTCGTTTTCTGGTGGAATAAGTTTTGACTTCTCATACCCAAAAGAAAACAATAACCCACAGAACTATTACTACACATATTTGTAACAACTATAAAAGTCCTTGTTTTCTGACATTTTAGCAGAACATTGGAAAGCTTTTCAATTCACCTTTAAGACGTTGTTGTTCATAAGAATTTCGTCCAGTTACTATTACCTAACTTCTAGAATGCCTCTCAAAGAAGAATTTTTGGAATAACCTATTAGTGACCAATCAGAAACTGACCAGCAGCTTTCTAGTCAGAACTCTGGAAAAACTGTGGTGGGTACCACTCCTTTATAAAGCAGTTAAGTTACTGAGAAGAATCTGTCACTTTCTGACCCTCGATAATTGATTGGTAACTGCACGGTACTGTACAGTCAAGAATTTTTGCACAGTATCAAAAGGTTACCGCGATGTAAACATCAGAAAACTCAACAATACTGTGTGGTATGGTAAATAAAGAACGGAACTGGACGGTGACGGTTGCCTGTGTTCGAGGGCCTTCCTGGCCGATATATACTCTATGGTAGATGACAATTTAAGCCATTGATGATTTTCCTCTGATTTAATTGATATCCCTAGCAGTCCTATCCAATGAAAATAAATCGAAAGCTTTCACAAGGCGTGGCTTTCTGGAGGATGGGGCCCCCACTCAACGGCGCCGTCTTGGTATTCAATAAGCTATAAATATGGAGTAATCAACGACGCCTATATCCATGAAATTGATTGATTGATTGATTGATCTTTATTCACCAATATAATTGTAATTTACACTCCAATGAAATATGATCATAGAAGAAAAAAAAAGAACAAGGAGAGGTTATGTTTGATCACATAAGCTATTGGCGGGAATAAAACCCCATGGGGTTTGTTCTATCCCACAATAATTCAGACGCTTAAATATTAACATAGCATTGAGAAAAACAGACTTTCATGGTGAATAGATCTTAAATTTGTTGCAATGTGGAACTTGGAAAAGAGTCAGACTTGTAAAATATATGAGGTAAGTTTCGACTTGAATAGAGAAGCCGATTTGATGCATTTAAGGAGAGGAGGCAATTTGTTCCACTCTCGTGGTCCAGTAATTTTTGCGGTATAGTACGATAGATTAGAATAGTAAAACGGTCTATATAAGTTATGTAGTTGGCCCCTGGTTTGATAGCGATGTACATCAGATAACTTGGTAAAATAAGTCTGATAATTTAAGGGTAATAGATCATTACTGTAGACAAATCTGTGCACCAAAAGAAGAGAGGTATGTTGGTTTAACTTTTGTAAAGGTAAAATGTTAAATTCCTTGAATAATGGTTGTGTATGAGCTAGCTTATCCGAAAGGGTAATTGTCCTTATTGCGCGCTTCTGTAATAGGATTAACGGATTTAGGTGAGTGACATATGTATTTCCCCATAATATGTTACAATAATTTAGGTACGGAAAAATCATAGAATAATATAATATAAATAACGTCTTCTTGTTCAGCGAACTTTTGACGTGGTTAATTATGCCTATGTTTCTAGATACCTTATTGCATATGTAATTAATATGAGATTTCCAATTTAATTGGTCATTGATACAGAGGCCTAGAAATTTAAATTGATGGACAAGTTCAATTTCAGTGCCAGAAACAGATAGTGTGGGTATATTGTTGCCGGGTCTGTATGTATTTGGTTTAATAATCATATATTTTGTTTTCTTAATGTTCAATGATAAGAGATTGCAAGAAAACCAACAGTGTAATTTTTGGAGTTCGTATGTCATAGTGTTAATAGCTTCACTGAGGCTATCAGAAGAAAATACGACACTGGTATCATCAGCGAAAAGAATAATTTTCAGAATATTGGTTACTTTGTTGATGTCGTTGATATATAAAAGAAAAAGAATTGGACCGAGAATTGAACCCTGTGGCACTCCACAGTTAACTGGTCTAGAGTCAGATAATACACCATTAAAAAATACTTTTTGTGATCTGCTTGATAAATAGCTGCTAAACCAAGTATTCGATAGATCACGGAAACCATAGTAATTAAGTTTAGAGAGTAGAATCGTGTGAAATGATCTCGTTGAAGAGTATTGTCCGAATGCGTACTCTGGAGATGGAGCCACTTAGACAATAAATGCAGAGAAATGTTCAACCGCACAAAATATAATATTACATAACGATCATACTCTTCACAAGTTCAGCTATGGAGTCATTAATAATGAATCAGTTTAAGTGAAGATGGTAGATGTTTCTAAGATTGTTATGATGTGAATAGAGCTCAGATATCGACAGGGCGGTTGGCTTGGAACACAGTTGTCATATTTTATTGATGACCATCTGCACATTATATGAAGTCTTAAAGATCAGGAGAATTGATCTTCGTGATAGTTTATTTCCCCAATGTCATTATCTTCAAGTAGGAAATCAACAGGAAAGAGCACATTTGGAATGGAATTTCAAATAGCCTAAACCTTTGGCCCCTGCGCGCGCTAACAATACCGGATAAAAATTGCGCGCAGGGGCCAAAGGTCAGTTCCGGTCACGTGAACGGAAGCGGAAGTGACCTCACAGAGGTCATTTGCAAATTATTGAGGTCAGCAGGTGTCCAAAACCCGGCTGTAAGATGGGACTCGGATGTAAAACCACAGTATCCGGATGGAAGACGGAGGAACGACGGGAAAAACCCACTTGGAAACCCGGATGTTGACAAGATCCCGGATGTAAAATCCACAGCCCACATACACACACACACACACACACACACGCGCGCGTGCATGCGCAATGCGGCTCAGTCGTACACCAGTACACCAGTCTCGATCCTCGACTTGGGGTAGAGTGTGCTAAAAATAGATCACCAGCTAGCGTGCTATAAAAGGGAAGCGGCCCGGCCGTTTCATCAGACACTCTGTCAACCACCAAGATGTTCACTTGTACTACGTGCTCAAAATCATTCACTCGTCTGCACGACTTGCGTCGCCATGAGGCTACCAAGCACGAAGGAACCGCCCGGTATAGTTGTACGATATGTACACTGTCGTTTCAGCGTCCGGATCATTTACAGCGCCACACACGTGCACGCCATGAAGTACCCAAGCGTCCATGCGAAGAATGTGGTCGGCTTTTCAAACTGACCAGTCAGTTGCTGCGACACCAACGCACACGCCACCCTGTTCCACAGCCACGTTTGCTGGTAGAGAAGCCCGTAAGAACCAGTATCGAGACAGAGGGAACTCCCACCCATCGCATGAGGGCCGATGATGATGATGTCGCCCTAATTCAACAGTCAAATTCCGACGACAAGAACTTGAGCCAGATTCTGTACGATCACGTAGAGGGCAAAGTACACCTCGCGGACGAACCCATAAATGTTCCTAGCGATCTGTTACACGACGATCATCCAGTGAGTGACATCTATCGGCGCCATTGGCCCATGATCCGGCACTGCGTCCACCGTCATCGCCCTATTCAAGATATCTACAATTTCCGACTGACCGACCTCGCCCATCTACGCAGCTACGTGAAAGCCATCTTCAACGATCAAACTACGGCCTTCAAGTTGAATCTGGCGTTTGGTTATGTGCTACAGATCAAGTCCGATACTTTTACCCGAGCAGTAGCATGCGGGTATTTGACCAATCCGTTACCATCACGGATAAGATGTCGCTAGAGACGATGCTGGAGAAACTGGACACCGTAGATCCCTTGGAATGGGCCCAACAACAACGCTCCAACACCCAGTGGGTCGTAGAGAGGATGACCAATGACACGTTTTTCGTCACCAAGCTCACCGACTACACCATAGGCTGAATGCTTCACCCATGCACTGAAGAAAACCAAAACCGTGCTGTGAGGATAATAAAACGTGTATTACGCAATGTGCCTGTTGGTGTTGATGTCTCTTGGTTGTGTTTATATTGAATGGATCTGAGCATATTGATGCAATGAGAGAAGTTTTCGGAGAGTACGTAATTCGACATGGTGCACGATTGGACTCAAACACAAACACACACACGTACGCAATGTGGCTCATGAAAAACCTGGATGCAAGCTGAAGACCCGGATGTAAAACCACAGTACCCGGATGGAAGACGGAGGAACGACGGGAAAACCCCACTTGGAAACCCGGATGTTGACAAGATCCCGGATGTAAAATCCACTGCACACACACACACACACACACACACACACGCGCGCGCAATGCGGCTCAGTCGTACACCAGTACATCTCGGTCCTCGACTTGGGGTAGTTGAACTGAGTGTGCTAAAAATAGATCACCAGCTAGCGTGCTATAAAAGGAAAGCGGCCTGGCCGTTTCATCAGACACTCTGTCAACCACCAAGATGTTCATTTGCACAACTTGCCAGAAGCAGTTTACTCGTCTAGACAATTTACGTCGCCATGACACGGCCACCCACAACGACGGACTGTATACTTGTATAACCTGCGCACGGTCATTTAATCGGGAAGATGCTTTACTGCGCCATGAACGTTCAATTCATGGGCCACCCAAGCGTCCATGCGAGGATTGTGGTCGGCTTTTCAAACTGACCAGTCAGTTGCTGCGACACCAACGTTTGATTCATGCCCCGGTACCATGGCATGAGCGACAACTTCCTACTGAAGAGGAGCCGCGGAAGGTCAGACCCAGTGAAGATAAGCCCGGGGAGATGAACGCCACTGGTGATGCGATGAAGGAGAGCCCACCTATACCCACAGTTCAGAAGAGCCTGGATATCCAGGAGGACCCTAGCGTTACGGTTTCGAGTCATACGCCTGACAACATCGAACATTTTCTGGGCGATCGCTTACAGGACAACCATCCAGTGAGTGACATCGATCGGCGCCATTGGTCCATGACACGGCACTGTTTCCACCCTCATGGCCCTATTCAAGATATTTACAATTTCCCACTGACCAACCGCACCCGTCTACGCAGCTACGTGGAAGCCATCTTCAAAGATCAAACTACGGCCTTCAAATTGAATGTCGCTTTCGGGTACATCTTACGTCACAAAAAGACGGACCAGTTACGGTATTATTATCCCGGCAATAATATCTATGTGTCTGACCAGCCGTTCACCATCATTAACCGAAGGTCACTAGAGACGATGCCGGAGATACTGGACACCGTGGATGCCTTGAGATGGGCACATCGTCAACGCCCCAACATACAATGGGTGGTAGAGAGGGTAACCAATGTCACGTTTTTCCTTACCAAGCTGACCGACCACAGCCATCGGTTGAATGCGTCACCCGTGCACTGATGAATACCATAACATGCCGCACATACTCTCTATGTCTACATGCTGATCGTTGACTTGAGCTCAGTAAACACTTGTACCTAGTGTGACGGTGCGTTAAATAATAAAACATGGTGTTTGATATTTCAATTTGTTTTGCTGTGAACATACTAAACATACCCAGGGCGGCTCCCCCAGCCTGGGTATGATGTAACATTGGGGATAATAAACTATATAAACATTGCTGAACTTGTTGTTATTCACGACAACCGCTATCCGATTGTATAATACAGAACACATATGGTACAATACAGGAAACATATGGTATAATACAGCACAGATTTGGTATAATACAGGACAGATAGTGTATAATACAGCACAGATTTGGTATAATACAGAATATATATTGTATAATACAGGACAAATATGGTACAATACAGGACATATTTGCTATAATACAAGACAGATATTGTATAACACGGGACAGATATTGCATAATACAGTACAGATATTGCATAATACAGCACAGATATGGTGTAATTCAGGACAGATATGGTATAATACAGCACAGATATGGTATAATAGAGGGCAAATATTTTATAATACAGCACAGATTTGGTATAATACAGGACATATATGGTACAATACAGGACAGATATAGTATAATACAGCACAGATTGGTATAATACAGGACAGATACTGTATAATACGCATGACAGATATGGATGGTCCATCTCTACACCAAATACCCTCCTGCACTGCCCCAAAATGCCCACTTTCGCTACTACTCGTACTGACGTCACCAATGACGTCACAGATGCTGTGGACATCCCTTAAAATCGTGGTCTCCACCCCGAAGGTTACAAGATGACACCCCACAGGACGCATTCGGACCAAGGATGGTCCATCTCTACACCAAATACCTTCCTTCACTACCCCAAAATTCCCACTTTCTCTACTACTCGTACTGATGACGTGACCGATGACGCCAAAGATGCTGTGAACATTCCTCAAATCGGGGTCTACACCCCGAGAGCTACAAAATGACACCTCCCAGGACGCATTCGGACCAAGGATGGTCCATCTCTACCCCAAATACCTTCCTTCCCTGCCCCAAAATGCCCACTTTCGCTACTACTCCTACTAATGACGTCACCGATGACGTGAACATCCCTCAAATCCTGTACTGCCCCAAAATGGCCACTTTACGTACTACAACCAACTGCGCATGCGCAGATTGACGCGACTTGCACTTTAAAACACGCCATTCTGACTACCCCACACAAGCTTCACTTTGACACCTCCCACAACCCACTTGGACCCATAGTGGTCCATCTCTACCCCAAACACACACCCACATACCCCCCCCAACATGCCTGCTTTCTATACTACGGCCAGACTGCGCATGCGCAGACTATTGCACACGGACGAACCATTAGTCGATACATTACAAACTCTACGGGAGCTTCAAAATAAGACCTCATACGACACCATAGGATCATAAGGGGCTCACCTAGACCCCAAAACGTTCACCCTGTATGGACCTATACCTCCATAGCCATGCAGCATAGGCCTATGGGCCTACCCAGGCCTCGGTGAACTTTTTCCAAAAGTTTCACCGCTTCGCTCCGGGACCCCTCCCATCGTGTTCTAAATGACGAGACGTGAAAAACAAGACAAAACAACCCATATCACAATGAACGTGTGTGAATTTCCCAGGTTGAACCTATATCCCCATATAGCCAGCCTATAGGCCTATATACAGGCCTACCCGGTACTTTTCCCAAAAATTTCACCGATTCGCTCCGGGACCCTCCCCATCGTGTTCTAAATGACGAGACGTGAAAAACAAATCCAAGCAACCCATATCACAATGAACGTGTGTGAATTTTCCAGGTTGAACCTATACCCCCATATAGCCAGCCTTTTGGCCTATATACAGACCTCGGTGACTTTTCCCAAACAATTCACCGATTCGCTCCGGGACCCCTCCCATTGTATTTTTCTCGGCGAGACGAGAAAAACGAGACCCCACAAGCCATAGTAAAGCCCACGAAAAAATTTGACCACCCCTCCCCCCATATAGCCAGTATGAGCCTATACACAGACCTCGGTGACTTTTCCCAAAAATTTCACCGATTCGCTCCGGGACCCTTCCCATTGTCATTTTCTTGGCAAAACGAGACCCCACAAGCCATAGTAAAGCCCACGAAAAAATACAGACCCCTATTGTAGGGGTAAAGTCCGTGTTCCGCTTTTTATAGTTTCGGGGAAAAATCATAATTTTACATGCACCCACCCCATTGACTTGATAGGCAGGCCCCGATAAGCCCGGGGACCGATATTAGCCCTTTTGGCTAGGGTTGATAGGGGTTTTCCCCTATTTTAGGGGTAAAGTCCGTGTTCCGCTTTTTATAGTTTCGGGAAAAAATCCTAATTTTACATGCACCCACCCCATTGACTTGATAGGCAGGCCCCGATAAGCCCGGGGACCGATATTAGCCCTTTTGGCTCTTGTTGATAGGGGGTTTCCCCTATTTTAGGGGTAAAGTCCGTGTTTCGCTTTTTATAGTTTCGGAAACAAATCCTAATTTTACATGCACCCACCCCATTGACTTGATAGGCAGGCCCCGATAAGCCCGGGGACCGATATTAGCCCTTTTGGCTAGGGTTGATAGGGGTTATCCCCTAGTTTAGGGGTAAAGTCCGTGTTCCGCTTTTTATAGTTTCGGGGACGAATCCTAATTTTACATGCACCCACCCATGAATGGATGCCCCTTCACGAATGCTTCACTTTGATACCTCACTCGACCCAATCGGACCATGCAGCGTATTTGAAGTCTGGGGACTACTTTTTCTCCGCGGAAGCTTTTTCCCGCGACCGCATTATCGCCAGACCGCATCACCGCGGATGAATACATGCCCAGGGGACCTTTGCCGGAACTATAGTCACCTAGAGTTACCTCCCGCTAGATTAGAACTCTTCTGTGCTGGAGGTAGTTTTTGATCTCTTGGCCTGGTGGGCCCCCTCCTCCACGTGACCTCCACAACACAGAGTTATTTCCCTGGAAACTGAGCCTCGAGCGGGTTGTTATATACTACTTACAGCCCATACATGTAATTCATAGAGGCACTGTTTCAGTGTTTGCAATAGGCAGTACTGTTTCAGTCCTTAAAAGTGACAGTACTGTTGCAGTGCTTGATAATGTCAGTACTTTTTCAGTGCTCACAAGTGACAGCACTTTTTCAGTGCTAAGAATCGACAGTACTTTTTCAGTGCTCAAAAGTGACAGCACTTTTTCAGTGCTTAGAATCGACAGTACTTTTTCAGGGCTTCAAAGTGACAGCACCTTTTCAGTGCTTAAAAGGGACAGCACACTTTCAGTGCTGTTTCAGTGCTTATAAGTGACAGTACTGTTTCAGTGATTAAAAGATGCTGTTGAGTAGCAGTACTGTTTCAGTGCATATATTAAACAGCACTGTTTCGGTACTTTTCTACCACAGCTCTTTTTCAGTACTGAAGCTTTTTTTGCTGTGTAGAAGTGCAGTAACAGCGCAATAAGAACGCAAGAGGCACGTATTGAGAGCCCAATTAACGCACAGCAGTCGCACACCAGTCGCAGGGGACGATTTCTGCGACCCCAAGTCGCTTCTATGCGTTGTTGCTACGTTCACGATATGTTTATGTAGTTCGCTTTGCGCTGCCATGGCGACTGTACTGCGTCATTACACCGTTCTCGTCAGAGCGCCGACCCACTGCGCTTGTTTTGTGCATGCACAAAACAAGCGCCGAGGTTTGGCGCTCAAGGTAGCTCATGGCGACCCTCTCTCGTCCTTGACAGTTTCCACTGCGTCACCAAATCGTTCTCAGAGACCTTACTGCGCTTTGCCTCACGCTTTCATACTTTTTCAGGTCGCAGTGATCGCGCCAGCGTGATCGCGGGTGAGTGTGACAGGGCCTTGAATGTGACAGTGCCATTACAGGATAAGGAATCAACGTCGGCTGGATATTGACATATTAAAATTTTATATTCTGTGCGATTCACTTCAGTAACATTGAAAGAATTCCATACGCTGCAAAAATATATGGATTTCCACGTAGAATCTTACGCACATTCATCTGCCGATCTCTTTAATAATGATTCGTGGTCGAGACAATCGACATTGTTATTTATATCAAGAATAATATAATTGATTATAGATTGCAGTGTAAAGAAACCTGTTCGACCATGTTTGAATATTAATCTTGTCAGTCTCCATGTTTTGTATGTCGACCTTGGATCATCGTCTCTCTTTGTTTCTTTGTTGGTGTAATTTTATGATCGGTAAATACAGAGAACCCGTGTTCAATACAACGTACAAATATTTGTCCATACTGTCGATATTTGTTCTATATATTAAACAATAAGGATATGGGCTGCGGAGACCGATGATATTCTCATTTTGGCATTAAATTCTTGTTTTCTTGGCCTCGAGATGTGTTACAGGTACTTTGGTTTGCTGGTGGCGATCTTGGTGTCAGGTAGGTTAAATTTCTCAACAAACGTTTACGGTAAAATAGGGTTTATGTGACTGAGAATTTGGAACATCCTGAAAACGGGCGAAAATAAAGGTCTATCGCTCTATGTACCCACCTCATACCAGTTGATCTTCCTTGGTGACTCGAGATTCCCAATAATAAACAATGACATCTTCAGACTGGCACATATTACGCCGTGCTACTGGAATGTACATAATTCATTCCTATCTACAGTATTCGTACATAGATATAAATGTATAAATTTCAAACATAAGATTCTGATTTACAATGTTCACAAAGTTGATTAAATACACACTGGAGAGAGGAAGTGATGCTTGAAGAATTGGAGGGATTCATGCTTGTTGGAGGGAGGGATGCTGAAATAATTTTAGAGCGGGAGGGATGCTTGAATAATTAGATGAGTGAGGAATGCTTAAATGATTGAAAGAACGGAAGAGAGGAATTGTTGATTATACACAAGGGTTGTTATCATTAAATTATAGGTTACACCCTAAATCCTGTAGCATGCATCCGGATTCCCGATACTAAAGATAGATGTATATCTTTGAAACTGACAATTACAAGCGTCTAGTCCGTCATTCATAATCCAGCCGTCGTCCATTAGAGAATATCCGCGTCCATAATCCAAAGACCTATTCCATTTTCCATATAACAGTATTAGCACCAAATTCAAAAGACAATCATAGTATACATAAACATAGGCTTGTTTCCTGCAAGGGAAAAGCGGTCAACAGTTTCCAATGATGCCGGTAAGACATCACGATGTTCCAAAAATATCAAACCCGTATCGCTGATCAGTATTCTTAATTCACAATATTCGTTGTAAAGTGGTCATCTAAAGAATGATGTATCTCAGTCACGCTTTGATTGTGTTGTTCATATGAGTACCATGAGGATCTTGAAGTACATGGGTTCATACGGCCCTAGCCCCGGGTTAAGCGGAATTAGACACAAGTTACGAAACGTAGCGCCATAGATCTTGCACGCTACGTTCGTATTTTGCTATCAGCATGCGATATGTATCGCCAAATTTGAGAAACTTTGAGTATAGGCGCTTGGTGGAATAGCCCTGTTTTTTAAGTTTCTGCACCAGTGTTTTGTGACGTTGATTAAAATCGTCACATTTAACACAGGATCTAGCAAATGCTACTAAGCGAGATATGTATACGCCATATGCAGGTCCCACTGGAATATTACTGTCCAGAAAGGGATAGTTTACGATGTCGAAATTGTAATCATCTCTTTTGTCATAAAGTCGACGAGAGAGAATGCCCGCTTCATTTTTATAGAGATATAGATCTAAATATGATGTGCCTGTAGGGCTATCTGTAGTTTCCTTCAAATCCAGTGAAGGTGGATATATATCCTTCACTGCCTCATTTATATAGCGGTTATCCACAGCGAGAAGATCGTCTATATAGCGTTTGGTGAATTCTTCAAAATTCTTAGGTAGAAAAAAGCATTTGATTCCGTGTATAACAAAGAAGAACTACAAGAAAGTACAGCTTTCAGAAACGTATAGGAATCATATTTGGACGATTGTTTCCTCCTATGGCAGGTGTCTAAGGCTGATATACAAACTGTCTAGCAGCAAAAATAGTTTACCCTTTCTCGATATTTTGATAACTATAAACGAAAACTAATTACCCATTTGTATCATAAACCCACCGATACTAGACGATATCTTGATTTCAAAAGCAATCATGAAATACATATACAAACATACATTCCAAGATACTAATATCCATATTCCGTAAAGCCTTGCCCGTCGTTTTTCCATGATTGTGACAGAACCGAACTTAAGGGGAAAAAGGCTTAGTGAACTTGAAAAATATTTGGCAAGTAGGGATTTCGGAAAGCGATTATCAAAACAGGTCTAAGTAAAGCCAAGTCACATGACATTTTTTAAGAACCCCCAAACCGAAATCAATGAACAAAAGTATGGCGTTTGTAACCACATATAATCCACATAACGCGGACATATATTCCAACATTTTGCAAAATATGAACATACTGCACGAGAGTCCTAAAATGTTCTAAAAGATGTGAAACTTATTAAAAGTCACAGACAGGCTCCTTACCTGAAAAGATTCTAACCCGTGCCACATAAGTAGAAAATTCCAGCACTCCTAAAGTCACAAAATGCACAGATTTTCAATGAGGTACCTGGTTGAAGCCTCATCATTTTCAATCAAGAATTCGAGTAGTGTCTTTACAGTACAGGAAAACATGAGTTGTGATTCTAAGAATGTGATTAAGTGTACTGGATGCGATGCGATAAATTGGACAGAACATATCTTAGAGCTTGATCGGGAAATAATGTCGTGATGGGAATTGTGTTCTTCTAATTCACACAAATGAATTATTTGAACCTAAATAGAGCGGTTTGTGAAAGTTATGCATTCAAATGTCCTCGCTAATAACTCATCAAAAATATTCGAAGTTTTAGATTCCTATAATTACCTTTCAAACTAAATTAGCATGCCTCATCTTTTAAAATTTAATCCCTGAAAGGATTTATGACAGTTCAAAGATTAATAATTCGAACGGATTCAGGCTTGGAAAATATGAGGCATGCTTATTCAAATGCCATGTCTTTACGCCAAATAGAAAGCAAGCTATTAGCAGAGCAATCTGAAATAATTCTTTTCTTCAATTTATGACCGATAGTTTCAACCAAGTTAAATGACGTATAAATAAGTCTGATTTTATTTGCGATATTATTTATCAAACAATTGCAGAAAGTTAATTACTTGATGATTTGATCATTATGTATTAAATTAACATGCGTGGATCACCTTCAGTGCTCGTCGGATAGTCCAGAGTTAAGAGGATATATCCAGGTGTGTTGTATGACATCTCACAAGGCGCACAATACCTCATTTTTAAACGCTAGTCGCCTGTATAAAGAAATACTTTTTCATTATGTTTCTTTCATCAACCCATATAGTGAATAATATTTTGGAAACAAAGTTCACTAAAAGTCCAAATTTTAAATGGACGACGGTTAACATACCAAACGTCTGTCAGATAGGCCCACTGTAGTTGTACGGGCAGGCAGTTTTACTTTCGTGGCATAATACTCTGTTTTGCTCACTTACTCTTTTGTCAAAACTCCAGATATGAATGTGTGTGAACTCACGAGCAATAGAGTATTAACGCTACACTCGCATGAAAAGACTACGTGGAATCATGCAGCCGAGATCTGCCGGGATGCCGGGATGAATCTTGTAACAGTAGACAGCGAGGATGTTGTCCAGGCCATGGAGTATTTTATGACTAATCTTTGGAGTGGAGAAGACACGTAAGTATACACTATCAATATACGATTGCTATTGTTACCTGTCACGTGCATTTTCGTCCTTGTGTGTCTTCGCTTCCGAGTAGTGAATCAGTCCATATAAAAGTCCCTATATTTTTTCTTGCCATTAGACCTCTCGGGATTACCACCCAAAAGAACAAAATAATTCCAATATTGACCATAAAGCACACCTGCATCCACACGTTGATCAATACATGCTCATAGTTTGTTTTGCGAGATAAAATATAGACAGATTAAAACGGTAATTGGTGAGCTGTGTCGCTGTGACAACTCGTACACTGGGGATTGGTGAGCTGTGTCGTCGTCAGATGAAAATGACGGCATTTAACACAAAAGACTAGTCTGTAAGGCCCGATATCGACCCAGCATCAACTTCCCATAATGCCAATGTATATCAAAGACCAAAAGGTCTGTACAGGGGGAGGGCCTCGGGGACGAAACGTTCACCAGCAAAATCCCGCCATATACAGGTAAAAATTACAGCGCATATAAGGGAAGTGGGAAGAGGTGCCGACATACTGACAGCCACATGACTTCACAGTATAGTCTTCTGTTTAACCTATTCTAAAGCACATACCAAGAATCTAACGATTCGTGATGTGTTGTATCCAGGTACGCTTTTATTGTACCTGTTCATGTGGCAACTTGGATGACATGACCACACGGCCCCTAGCACCGGCATAAGCGGTATTAGATACAAATCGAGAGAGCTATGATGGAAATGCTCTGACAACTCGTATATTGGTAATCGGTGAGCTGTGTCGCTGTGACAACTCGTACACTGGGGATTGGTGAGCTGTATCGTCGTCAGATGAAAATGACGGCATTTAACACAAACGATTAGTCTGTAGGCCCGCTGTCGACTCAGCATCAACTTCCCACAATGCTAACATATATCAAATACCAAAAAGTTTGTACAGGGGGCGGGCCTCGGGGACGAAACGTCCACCAGCAGAATCCCGCCATATACACGTAAAAATTATACGCATATAAGTGGGAAAAGGTGCCGACATACTGACGGAGCCACATGACTTCACAGTATAGTCTTCTAGTTAACGTATTCTAAAGCACATACCAAGAATCTAACGACTCGTGATGTGTTGTATCTCAGGTACGCCTTTATTGTACCTGTTCATGTGGCAACTTGGATGACATGGGCACACCACACGGCCCCTAGCACCGGCATAAGCGGTATTAGATACAAAGCTAGAGAGCTATGATGGAAATGCTCTGACAACTCGTATATTGGTAATTGGAGAGCAGTGTCGCTGTGACAACTCGTACACTGGGGATTGGTGAGTTGTATCGTCGTCAGATGAAAATGACGGCATTTAACACAAAAGACTAGTCCGCAAGGCCCGATGTTGACCCAGCATCAACTTCCCACGATGCCAACATATATCAAAGACCAAAATGTCTGTACCGGGGGCGGGACTCGAGGACGAAACGTCCACATGCAGAATCCCGCCATATGCAGGTAAAAATTACAACGCATATAAAGGAAGTGGGAAGAGGTGCCGACATACCGACAGAGCCACATGACTACACAGTATAGTCTTCTGGTTAACCTATTCTGAAGCACATACCAAGAATCTAACGATTCGTGATGTGTTGTATCTCAGGTACACTTTTATTGTACCTGTACATCTGGCAACTTGGATGACATGACCACATGGCCCCTAGGACCGGTGTGGAAGCAACCGTGGTCCGCCAGATATGAGGGTCCGGAGACCTTGGTATCTGGATCTGGGTGCCCGGAAACCGTTGTCCCCCTATCAGCAAAAACCAGGGTCCTGATATCGTTGGTGTCCGGATCATGAATGTCCCTTCTCAAATATATAGGGCCCGGACCATGGCACATGGCGGACTATGGGCGCTTCCACAGCTATGGAAGTCCTCAGAGTCCGGCATTCCACAGAGTCCGGTTGACCTATATATGAAACTAAAGGAATAGTAAAGACTAGAAATGCTGAACAGAGGTTCGACCAGCAAATCGGTGGTGCAGTGGATAAAGGCATAGGCGGTGGGCAGAAGGTAAGATTGTGGGTTCGAGCCTAGTCGGGTCAGTTGAAAATGTTTGATTTTCTGCATTTCTCATGTACAGCTTTATTGCGTCTTGTAAAGGTATACCGTCGCATCTTTGTTAAATATATATATATATATATTTCTTTTGAAAAACTAATTTTATGTATTTAAGTCAGTATACATCTTTTAATACGGTGGCCCATACATGCTGTTAATTTTAGTTTTGTATATTGTTTTCAGTTTGGGTGGTGGGGGAAGGGTTCTTTAGTTTTCACCCGAGTGAAAACATTTTTCACTCCTAAGTTTCCACCCAGGTGCAAACGTTTTCACCGGGGTGGTTTTCACCTCGGCACAAACGTTATCACCCTGGTGAAAACCTGTTTTAATCCAGGTGAAATCCTGTTTTCACCCAGGTGAGAATTTTCTCACCCCGGTGAAAACATTTCCATCCAGGTGAAAACCTTTTCACCCAGGTGACTGGAAAGTTTTCATCCGGGTTTTCAACCAAAAGAGGCAAACCTAGAACTAAAAAAATAATACAAACTGGAAAAATAACATGTCGTATATGGGCCGCCGTACACCTTCAATATGTCATAGAATACCGTATACAAGTACTATGAATCCTTCTATCCGCGCTGGGTTAATTTTCGCACGCATATGATTTTGTGAATGTTGCGAAATCAGAAAGAAACACGAGATATTGAGATATCTAATGAAAATATATATCACGTTTCTGACATCAGTAAATATTGAGGAAACTGTCATGTCGGAGATCTCTATTACTGTTATAATTAATGTTACTCTAAAATGACCACGCCTGTCCGCTGGTACTACTTACGACTTCTCACATAGGGCGAAATTAGAATATTTTACGATATGCAAATATAATGCTCAATGTCTTTTCATATTCGGTCCGTATCTTCCGAATGCGGGATATCGTGAACGATCTTTCCGGACATTTCAAGCTGACTCGCCGTTCTTAACCCATTTACATAGAAATGCGAAAAGTGAGTTCTTCTGACCCGCAATTAATACATTTTGTAGACTTCATATATGGCTAATATGTATACATTACCGGTAGTTCAACCTAAGGCGCTCGCAAACTAATGATGTATTCAAGACAAACACCGGGTATATTTGCCTATTCAATCCAAGACTGAATAAGGGTGGCCCATAGGGAACATTCACGAATTAGGGTGACACATAGGGGACATCGACCGACATTTTTTATAATTTGTTTTTAATATTTTTTTCATTACATTTTCTGCGTTTCCTGGGGATGTTCTTGATTTTCGCCTATTTTCTACAAACAGATTTTAGTTTATCACATGTTTTCTTTGTATTTTTGTCATTTCTAGTAACGTCGTTATAAATGATTTTATCGTTTTTTTCAACGAAAACCAAACAAAACTCTTGAAAACGTTTACACCGTTTAAGTAGAGTAAACCTCTAAACCGTCGAGTAAACCTTTAAACCGTGGAGTAACCTTTACACTGCGGTTGCTAGCTTTACTTCGCGGTTAAAAGGTTTCTGCCGTTACTAGTAATGCGAGAAATCTGAAGAAATTCTGTGTTAACCGTATCTGGCCTGGCATGTTTAGGACCTGTCCAGGCCTGGTGGGGGGGCAATTTGCCCCTCTCCCCCCTCCCGTAACTATTTTTCTTATTCCTTGAGGTAAAGAGACTGAAACTTACCGCACTATACCTTTCGTCAACTTGTACAAAAAATGCAAACAAAGTCCAAGATGGCCGCTTTGATGACATCACAGTGACGTCATTTTCAAAAAATACCTTTCTTGGTCGATTTTTTTAACAAGTTGTGTGAACATTTTATTCGTGTAATTTTTCCAAAACTAATGCATGACAAATTACCCGTGAATTTACCCGTGATCAAATAGGCTCCAAATGATCCCACTATGATAAACTACAAATTCACGGAGTGTCGGCTCTCATTTTTTTGTCGTTTTTTGCCGGAGATTTCACAGAAAGTTTGGTGGTGGTTGGGAGGGGGAGGGGGGGGGGGGTGGCGAATGCCCCTCCCCCAGGCCTGGCAGGGTTAAACAAGGAAATATTTGCATAAACTAGCCCAAGATATACAGAAACCCCGGAAAACTCGGAAAAAAGTCGATGTCCCCCATAGGCAACGTATAGAATACATACCCGCTGTGTTCTACATACAATTTTTTTTAACCCAGAATATGTGATGAATAAACTATTAATTTGGGAGTGCCTTAGGTTCTTTGAGGATATTTGCGACTGATTACATCTTTAAACGGACATGTTTGTTACCCATGATGCTTACTTTCTCATAAATCGCGGTTATTCTTTGCTCCTCAGGATATTTGATTCCACATAGAACCAAATTAGCGTCCTCGTCTTACCTGGCTATTTCTTAGTATAAATTTCAAGACTTTCTGTTAAAATTATCATGTCATTTTTTTTATTTTCGCCCTCATTCACCTCCTGATTAGGAGGGAGAGAGAGGCGTTATTGACCTACTTACAACCGGTCACATCAACAGGTTACTTTCGGCTGACCTCCCGGTTCCGGTCACGTGATCGGAACTGACCATGCGCACAGTAGCGGACATCATGCGCAGGGTTAAAGGTCACTTTATGTCACATGACCGGAACCGGAAGTGACTTCACAAAGGTCAGACGAAAATGATCTGTTGGCGCCACCTGTCGGAAGTAGGTCAATAACGCCGTAACTCCCCTTTCTATACTACTTTCTGGTACACATGTTCACCTGTAAACTGGATGGAAAATCGGAAGTAGTAATCGAGGCGGACACTGGGCTCCAGGTTAGGACTCTCGCCTCCTGGAAGCCAGTGTCCCAGGACATCCAAATCCAGACCTGAATGCCCGACGGACAATTAAATCCAGATCTTAGTGTCTTGGGACACTTACGTCTAGACGCGAGTGTCCCCCGGACACTGGATGCATCGGGCCACCGTTTCCGTCACACCGGCATAAGCGGTATTAGATACAAATCAGAGAAGCTACGCGTGTAGGTATGAAATATTCAGATTTTCCTTTATTTTTGAGTGTACAAACTCCAGTAAAGCCTTAATCAGGTCTTATTTTACGTTTACTAGATTCTCATGATGACAGTCTGTAATCAGGGCGATACTTAGTTCATGTATAGCTGGGGATATACAATACAAACCTCCAATTTGTAACATATATATATATATATATATATAGTGAAAAGGTAAAAGAGTCTAACGAGAAGAAATATAAATGAAAAAAAGATTAACTGCCAACACGGTCACATAGCTCTGATGCGCATTTCTGCTGTTTTACTTCAGCTTCTTCAGAGAGCAAGTAATATTATTTTCATTACAGTGGGCTTTTTATAGCATAATTATATAACAACAAAATGGCCATAGTAACAAACAAGTAAAGACATAATGCTCAATCGTATTCGATACAGTAAACAATAGAAATTGTCCGAACATGTACGGATTAACTTATTTCGTCATTAGCTCGCATTATGATAATCTCTAACGTAAATGGCGGTACATAATATTGTGAGTCAGTTAAGCGGTTATAAATCTCATTGTAACATGCAAACCAATATTAGTACAATGTTACAAGGTTAGCATTTTATATACATTAAATATAGATATGATTTGCATAGTATATGTATACATGTATTAGTCATAAATATGATTCGTTCCATGTACAATTCACAAAATAAAGATGCATATACATATAGTATCTTTCATAATAGTTAATTAACATGGTAATAAAGATACAAGCGGGTGATGCAATTATCTATTCAGGGTGGGGCTGTGAAATTTGATAAATTCGTCTTCTTTTATATCTAACCACCTTTGAACAGATGTGGAGTTTGTGACCTTGTAGAAGGGAAAAATAGAGAATTTATCTTTTCCACATGAATGTATGTGCTTACATACATGCATGTACCTAAGTGAGTCGGTCGTTATTTGCTGTTTGTGCACACGAACTCGACCCCGTAGATATTGTGTTTGACCTATGTAATCTGCACCACAGCCACCACATTTTATTACATATATCACATTTCTAGAGTCACAGCTCATGTCATATTTGACTGTGAAAGTTTTACCAGAGGATTGAAAAGTAACGGTACTTCCTTCGATTAAGTGCGAACAGGTACCACATCTAGTATCCTTACATTTCTTTACTTCGGGTGTTGAATGATTCTCTTCAAATCTGGCTCTAGTTAATAGTTTTTTAAGATTAGGGGGCTGTCGGTTACTTTTAATAATTTTGAGATCTTTTGTTACTTCCCTCATCCTGTCGCTTTGCTCTAGTATATTGAAGTTTTGGGAAACTTTAGAGAATATATCAGGGTGGTGAGGGTTGTATGTTGTTACAAAGGCTAAGGTGTCTTCTGTTGGTTTAGCATGAGTGCTTCTTAGAAAAATAATGTCGTGTTGTGTAGCCTTTTCTATTCCTTTCTTTATTATTTCTTTCGGAAAACCTCTCTTGATGAGGTCTATCTCTAAATCACTAAGCCGCTTTTTCCGTAAATGTGGCTGGGTAACAATGGTACATATCCGTCTTGCAAGGTTGTACGGTATATGTATCTTTGTGTGTCTGGGGTGATTACTTTTGAAATGAAGGTACTGTTTGGTATCAGTTGGTTTGTGATAGATGTCTGTAATAAGTTTGTCCCCGTCTTTCTTTAATAGAATATCCAAGAAGGGGAGTTCTGTGTCACTGGTCTCCATTGTAAAGTTAATATCAGGGTGGAGATTGTTAAGTAATTGGAGGATGTTATCACAGGTATCAATAGAATTATCCCACAGAAGAAAAATGTCATCAAGATAGCGTTTTAATATTTTTTCAAAGTTAGCTTTTTCGTTTTGGCCATATTTTTCTCCTACTTGTGTGTACAGTTTTTGTTCGAGGTAGCCGAGAGTTAATGTAGCGTAGTTTGGGGACATCTTTGTCCCCATGGCCGTTCCTAACCTTTGTAAGTAGTGTTTGCCATTAAAATGAAAAGTATTGTTTTCTAATATAAATCGAATACTTTCGAGAACAAAATCTTTAGAAAATCTGGTGTGCATTTCTTCAGGGAATTTGTCAAACCAAAACCGAATGGCTTCAATTCCCAATGTGTGTGGGATGTTACTGTATAATGATGTTACATCAAAACTCAGTAAAGTAGTATTCACGGTAATGTTTTCCGGAAGATGGTTCAAAAAATCTAGGTCGTCCCGTACGTAACTGGGAATATGTTTGAGAAGAGGTTTTAGTAATATATCTATTAAGTTACTGAGTCTGTGTGTTGGACACATCGGTCCAGCTACGATTGGCCTGAATTTTAAATCTAGAGGCCGTAGTACAGAAATGTATTCTGTACCTTGTTCTATGACTGCTTGTCGTATTATTTCCGATTTGTGAATTTTGGGCAGGCCATAGAAGTTGCTGGTTTTAAAATCAAAATCACAAATGTGTTTTAATTCTT